>PVKB01001189.1:11805-58280 GCA_004027205.1 Ctenodactylus gundi | reverse complement strand
TGGCCAACAGCTACTTAAAGCCCTGCTTGTTGGTGTAACTTGGAGGAAGTAGTTGAAGCTATTAGCTGAGGACACACTGATATATTCTTGGCAAGGTGCAAAGGAGCTAAAGTAATCCCTGCTCTTTCTGTAAAAGCTCCAGAAACAAGCCGCCTTCCCAGAGGCAGGCACCGAGGAGGGATGACTGAGACTTCACGCTCAGCAGGACAGAACAAAAGAAGGGAAAGGCTCAGGCAGGAACCAATCTCTGGGCCACATCTGGAGACCTTGACCCTGTGCCCTGTATTAACCACTTTATAAGAGCAAGAAAGGGAGGTTTCCTAATGGAGCTAGGAAGGTATCCTGACCCAACATTCTTGTTAGAGTTCAAGGAAATTAAAATTACAAAAACCAAGAATAACACTGTGTTTCATTCCCATATAAGATTGTTACAGAAAAAAAGTTAGGGGAGAAAGAAGAAGACATAAATCTATAGAACAGATACCCAAATAAACAAAACATATACGTATGAACATATATAGCCAAAGTATATGTATATACTATACACACACATAATCACAAGCAGATAAAACTATAATGTACAGATGTTGAAGTTAGCTAAAAAACTAGGAAATATGAAAGAACAAGATAAATTATAATCAGGGAGTACTCAGAAATGAAATTATAGAAATCAAGAAAGAATTATAACAAAAATGTAGTTCAGACATTAATATTAGGCCATCAAAAGCACAAAATAGAACTAAAGCAATAGGAAATTACTCATAATAAATGAAAGATGAGAAATAATATTAAAAGAAAAAAGTGACATTTCAGATCAGATTTGGAAAAATAAAAGCAAATGTAGAAAATATTCAAATAGCTAACATACATGTAATAAGAACTCCTAAATGGAAGGAAAAATGAGAAAAATTAATGTAAAAATTTTAGAGATTGAGAAGTCACTATAGAAGGGTTAACAACATTGGAAAGTAGAGCAATATATTGAAAAATATTCTTTGAATTGAACATAAAGATCAGGTTACTTAAGTGGGAATGTCAGTGTGTCAATATATTTTTAAATAAAAAAATTTTAAATGAAAATAATCAAGGAAGACATATTTAAGAACAGAAATAGATGCAGCACGTATGTTATACTACATACTTATTCTCAAAACCAAGGAACTATTAATCACTATCAAAATACAAAATTCCAGAGAAATTTATACCCCTGAGATATTTCTAAAACTTCTTGAGAATGGTTTATTACCAAAATAATTGGAAAGACATAAATTAAACACATTTAAGTACTAAGTTTGTGTGTTTGTTTGTGTTTGTATATAGCTTCTGGAATACTATATATATATATATATATATATATATATATATATATATATATATATATATATATATATATATTGAGAAAAAACAATATTTTCTAGTCTGGACGGGTGCCAAACTCATGGAAATCCTTCTGCCTCAGCCCTCTGAGTGCTGGGATTACAGGTATGTGCCATCATACCTGACTAGTTTTTATGTAGTGGTGGGGAATCAAATATAGGACCTTCTACATGCTAGAGAAGAGCTCTAATTCCTGAGATACTTGCCCTGTAAATTATGGTTATGAAAAGAAGAATGATCTATAGCCTAGGTACAAACATTGACAAAAGGCATAGTCATGTTATTTAAAAATGAGACCATGGGAAGAAGAGGTCAAATACAGTTATAGCAGCAATTTTTAGATAAAAAAGTACTATTACATTATTTTAAATTCTATGTTACAGTTCAGGACAGAACAAAAAAAATAGGTCTCCAGATAGGGGATAGAATGTCATAATTTAATGTCTGGTTTGCTTTAAGGAGACATTTAAGTTTCCATGCAAATAAGTACAATTTTACAGTATGTATTTATGACATTCCATCCTCTATCTAAAGAGTGATATGGCATACATACTTATGCAAAAAATGATGAGAGGAAAAACTAGGAAAGAAAAAAGATTTAAAAGATTTAATTAATTTGTTATTGTTTTTCAAAAACGTAAGGTCTCACTATGTAGTACAAGTTGGCGTCAAAAAACACTATCCTTCTTCCTCAACCTCCCAAGCAGGAATTACAGGTATGTGACACCTGCCCTGGCTTTTCATTTGACTTTCAAAACAGGGAAGCAATAGAACAGAAAACAGAGATAGAGTTTTTAATAATTGGTTAATTATGCCCCATTTTATAGATTGTGCTTGATGAATATTTTATGTGTAATTGAAACATAACACATTTTATATTTTTCTAAAGCTAATATTAAAATGAAGTCAAGGAACTATGTGGGCATTCCCTTGGAGGTGTAGAAAGAGATTATTCTGACTAATTTTGGACACATTACTTAGGTAATAAGCTCTAATATCTTATATTGAATTACAAAAAGGATTTAAAAATAAATTATACAAATTTTAGTAGCAACATGAATAATAACACCAGCAGCATGATTTTTCCTGTGAATGATATGGGATAACTTTAATGAACAAGTATGCAATATTTGAACTCTAACATTCTCAATGTCTTTGAAATCTGGAAAAATCTAAGAAGTTATGTAAAAGCTGGGATTCTGCCTGACTTTGACAGGTTAGCATTAATTACTAATTCACTGTATACTGAATCAATCTAACCAGTGAAGAGAACTAATAACCGATAGATTACAAGTAATGAGTATGTTCAGTTCCCAGATTTTGTTCACACAAGGAATTAGAGCTTTTGGAGATTCTATTGACTGAAGATTTGAGGTAATATGTGTTTAAGTCTGGATCGCTGTTACAGATCCCATAGCACAAAAATTACCAGTGGCCACCAGTGTTGAATGAAAAAAGAAAGTTCAAACTTGAATTTTGGAGAAAGGTATATGACAGTCAAGAACCAGTGGCTCTTCCACCTGAAATCTTCTTTTTCAGATGCTTTCATTTTCATCATTAAAAATGAAATAAAATTAAAGACAGATTTGGAAAGACTGTTAGTAGAAAATTAGGACAATTCCCAAATCATAAGTATAGAAAAGACAATTGATTCATAATTTCAGGTGTCTTTTTTCAAATTTTCATGATTATAATTTTAATCATAAATTTATTATGGTAAAAATTCACATAACATACATTTAATACTTTTTTATGAATACATGAATTCCAAATTCTGTAATGTATTAGAACCATGGGCTTTGGTGAGTCAATAAGCAACTATGCCCACCCCTTATTCAGAGGTTCACCTTTCCTGTCTAACCATTTTTTGTTATTCTTTTTGTGCATTTCATAAGCGGGATACCTACCTATATTCAATCTTTTGTGCTTGATCCATTTCACTGAGCGTTATTGACTCTAGGTGGGCCCATTTTTGTTCAAATGCTTCGTAACTGTCTTTCCTTATAGCTGCATAGTATTCCATGGTATATAGGTGCCACATCTTCTTTAACCATTTCTCTGTGGATGGGCAAGTATCTTTAATTCATGGTTTGATGCACATATTGCTGATGAAATGATTTAATGTCATCTCTAAAGCAGTAATGGCAGAAATCAAATCAAAACAAAGGTCATCTTGAATCTAATCAAGACTCTAAATCCAGCCACCAAGTTATAGTAGATGCAGAGCCCAGAGGGTCATGTTAAAATATATCATGAAAGTGAAATAAACACATAGCAAAATTTAAACTGGCAAATTCTATGGGCTGTTTTCTTGAACAAATAAATTCCAATACAGGGGAGAAGAAGGGAGGGAGAGACAGTGAAAGAGAAAGAGTGAGGGAGGGAGGGAGGGAGAGAGAGAGAGAGAGAGAGAGAGAGAGAGATTTACAAAATATAAACAATCTTAATATTTGTACATTATTTAGACCCTGATTCAAACAAGTAGAATGAATATATGAATAAAACATGCTTGACATTATGAGGCAAATAAAAATTTGAACTGTCTTCAGAGTTGTGATGCTCAGAAACTATTGTTAAACGTTTGGGTGGCATGATAATGTGGCTATGTTAAAAGAGAACTCTAACATTTTAGAGGTACATAACAATTTTGACAGATGAAATTATATGATGCTTAATATATGATTTTTTAAATAGAGGCTGTAGAAGGAGGGTGAAAGTCAGGATGAAGCAAGATTGATTATAAGTTTGTAACAGCTGACAGTGGTAAAGTAGGGTTCACTTTATTATTATTGACTTTTATATATGCATGAAATTTCCATAATAAACAGTTCAAATAATAATCACAGTAAGGACATATGCTAATCTTCAACATAGCAGAGGGCATAAGTGATCTAAATAAAATATTACTGATCTTTTCTTAGGGTCATTAGTGGGCATTTTTTCATTCCTATTTCTTTGGGATAAGTGTCTTTCTCATCATCTTTCTTTACTCAGAGTTTCTTAATCTCCTAAGACATCAGCTAGATGATGACATTTATTACTTGTTATTTTTGTCTTCGTTCATAGAGCTTGCCAGCCTTTAATTGCAATTATTAGAATAGAGCAAACTTTTTCCCTGACACCATCTGGAGTTGTTCCTTAATGACATTTCTTTCAACACTACTAGCCTGGAGGCGAGTTGTGAACATGCTCATAGGCTGACATAGACATTACTTTGTGGCCAGGTTCTGCCAAATTTATTTATTTGAACATCATGATATCAATTTTTTATGAACTTCTGGTTAGATCAGCGTGTTTTAATTGGGACTAGACATGCACTGGCTTTTGAATTTGCTCTTGACATTCCTAGTTTTAATGCCATTTCTTGTCCTGACCTGATTGTTGTTTTTTTGGAGGGACCATTCCATCCAAACTCGTGAGATGTCTTCCAGGTGCTTCAAACAGACAGCGCATGTCATGCGCCCATAAACAGCAGCCAAGATTACTATTCTCAGAGGCTCCTGTGTAATCATGGACCTCCTAAAATTTAACAGAAAGCATCCATTTAACAAAACAAAACTTGGAAATGTGTAGTGGTTTATTTTGACTATGGGCTGAGTCCTAGTAGGCCGAGTAGACTGCTGAGCAAAGAAGGAAGTGCAAAACAAAACATCATAATTTAGTAATTATTAAACAAATTTAACGATAAGTTTCTTTTTAGGTATTACAGTTAAATTTGCCAATTAAATTCTTCAAGAGCAAGAATTTTATTCAAATTTTCTGTATCAAAAACGTTCTCAAACATAAGATAAAACTCAGGCAATTATATTTCTGTTGATATAAAACAGTGAATTTAATTTTGCCCTCCATCTGAGAACACACCTTTCCTTGTAATTGATCTCTTTGGTAATTTAACTACGGGGCTCTCTTCTTGATTGACCTGGGTCATTTTGATCATATCCAAGGTCATCAATTTTTTTTTCTTTTTACTGAGTTGCTACCAGTATAGTCTAATCCTCTGAAGAGCAAGAATCTGGTATAAAGAGTGCTCCTTGAAATACGGAAGGAAGGAGGAGCCAATATTTGACTGAGCACGACCAAGAGCTCCCTCTCAAGCGGAACACTTTATTATAGCAAGTTCCACATTTCTCTAAGAAACATTCTTCAATGGTGAATTCTTTTTTGAGCTTTAAAGCCCTTTTTCTCTTTGATTGAAAACATAGATTTTGCACCAAACTTAATTAAAAGAAATATGTTTTTGTAACCAACTAGGAGACTGTGATATTTAAACCACAAAGATTCTTGCTTAAAAGTAATTGTTGGTTAGTTGCCAGGGCTATATGGGGAACAAAGTGAAATTTAAATGGCAGAATTGAAGAAAGAGGTCAAACGTTGCCAAGGGTGAATAGGACATGTAGGTTTATGGGTTTTGTGCTGTCCTGAACTCCAAGTTTAGTTTTTAGAGTGATTCTAAAGTTAGCAATCAAATTTCTCCCATTCTTAAATCAAAAACAGTGAATTAAATGTAATACTCCTAAAAATAAGCCGTTTGATCATAGCATACTAAAACCAAAAACAAAACAAGAAAACAAAAGACAACACACCTCTCTTCTTAGTTTGAGGTTCAAACAAGATACAAACTTTTGACATGGGAAAATTTAATTTAAAATTTTAATTCTAGTTTTTTCCCAATATACTGAAACTATGGGACAGCAGATTTGGCTATAAAGAAAATTTTCAAGAGTGTTACTCAGAGATGGCACCGGCTGGTGTCATAGGGGCAAGTTTGCTCTCTGTAGACAGCCACAGTGATGGACTATTTCAGATAGAAAAGAAATGTAAATTGAAAAATAATTATGTTTTTGTGTGATGGTTAAGCTTACTTGTCAACTTAGTTGAACTTAAAGTCCTCAGGAGGGATTGATATAGTGCAAATCTGCATGTGTTGGGGTGGGTCATGGAGAAATGACTTTGGGGTTCATCTCTGTTCTTCTCCAGCTTTGGCCTCTTTGCTGCTTGCCAGCAGCCACGGATTGAGCAGTGATGCTCTGCCATGCCTTTCCCCCATAGTGTTTCTACCACAGCGTCAGCCTGCATGTACTGAATCCTCTGAAATCATGAGCCATAGAGTTTTTTCCTTTTATCTGTATGTGTTGGTTATTGTGTCCCAGGGATGAGAAAAGTAATATATCATGGCACGGAAAGTCTTCCAAGGCTCAAATAATAATTCCTCTTCTTACTAGCTGTATGTATTCAGTTACTTCTCTATAGTTATGCTCATCATATGCATATAATTATCAAACCAGGTGCTATACATAAGTAGAATAATCATGTAATTGATACAAAGTAGGCAACTTTTGTTATCAAAAACAGGAATAGTATTAATTATTTAAAGACAACAGATATCCTATCCTGGCCATTTCACATATAAAAAATTCAAAGCATTGTCTTATGTAAAAAAAATAAGGAACACCTGTTAATGTTGTAGCTTGATGTTATTATTGTGGTTGATGTTACAATTGTAGTTTTAGTTGTCATGAGGTAAACGACCCTTAAATTTTCCTTCAACTCAGAGATGCTGAGCTTTGCTGGAAAATCTCCTTCATCTGCCAGCCCTTGTGGGTCCACTGCTAAGCTATCCCACGTAAAAGGGTCCTGAGAGGAGAGAGAAATAGAGTGTGAGGAAAGGCTTTTATTTCCAGATTTAATATGCTTTATCTTCAGTGTAACAATTAAGCATAAAGTGGAGACTATTTCCATCCCATCTGGGGAGGAGATCCCTCTGTCACTTTGGCAACTCTCGTTCTATCAATTTTACATCATAAAAGACATAGAAATCATGTCCAAGTTCTCTGTTGTGACATATACTCACATGATCGATATGAAGTAGCATAAGTTTAAAAAGTAATGGCACCATGAAGCCACCGGCACGCTGGACACAGAGGACAGCTCCGAGTCTCTGCTAGGTCCCAGAAACATTGGTGCTCTTCTGCCTTTTCAAATTAAAAACAAAGTCCAAAACGGTAATTCCACAGTCTTACAAGATAGGATGTAGTAAAGGGAGCATGCTAAAACTTTTACTATATTGTAAAAGATGAATTTTGAGAAAGGAAAAGTCATGACTCCCATACAGATACAAATTGAATATGTGTTAATATTTTATTTTACTCATTAATTAAATAAGGCAACTGACAGATACGAAGCTAGATCAAAGAAGATTCCAAAGAACAGACATATGTATAGGTCAGGGATATGGAAGAGAATGTGAAATGGAAGGCAAATGGCTTCTTCCACAGTGTGGGAGGAAATTTTATTGATCTCACAACCAGAACTTACAAGGCCTTTTCAGCTGCAAAATAGTTCCCTACAGTCAGAGCCAGGGGGCTCAAAGTAGAGATTTCAACTCAGGGTTGGCATACCACAGCTATGGGCAAACCATCTGTTTTTGTAAATAAAGTTTTATTAGAACACAGGCATTGTCTTTTTTATGTGTCACTCTTGCCAAATGCTGGAGCCAAGTAGATGCAACATCATTTTATAGATTAAAACTTAAACTATGTACTCTTCAGCCTTTTAAGGAAAAGTTGCTGACTTTTGGGGCACATAGTGCATCAATTTCCACTGAAGCACTTGCTATTTTGGAGGAAAATGAAGAGAATCTAGTGCAGCAGCCAACACAATACAGTATGGATTAGGAGATTAGAGACCTAGCTTGGTCAATTTGGAAAACTCCCAAATCTCTCTGGTTGTCAAGTGCTTTATCTCTAGGCTGGAAGTGTTTCGCAGAGACAGGTAACTGCTGAGATCCATTAAGGCTTTGAGACTCTTTGAAATGAAGCCACCGGAGCCTCTCTTGCTGTTTTACCGCTGAAAAGACGACAGGAAATTGTAGCTACACATGGAGCATTATTATTATTTTTTATTTATTTTATGGCACGAGGCTATCGCTTTCTCTTCACATTTTCTCACAGAATCTCCCTCAGGCGGAAGGCAATGGCTGATACATTCTTCTGTCGCCCATTCATTTGCTTCTCATACAGTTAGTAGAGTTCTGCAACCGGTGGCACTTAATTAATAGCCAATGAAGATGGAAATAATTCTTTAATGATGATTATCATTAATTGTTCCCCATAGCATCCCTGGGAAGCAGTGTCAGGATAATTGCATTTACTTTACAGGTGAGAAATCTGAAGCCTAGAGAGGGTAGAGCCACACGGCTAAAGTCACACCATTAGCAATTAGCAGAGCTGGGAATCGAAGTCAGCACCCCCGGTCCTGGGATCTTGTTCAAATAAAATTATAACTACAGTCTGCCAAGAATCTAGGAGCCCTGAGGAAAAATATTCCTCGGAGAGGACCAGAGGCATTATGTAGCCAGCCAGAAGCATTAAGCAGAGTGAGCTCCTGGAGAGCCATTTATTTCCCTCGCATTAATCTATTTTCTCAATTCTCATGGTGACTTATATATAACTAATGTCCTCGAGGCCACGGACACCTTGTTAACATGCCATTCTGACTCATGGGTGAAATGTTTAAGCATAACGATCCTCCCTAGCAATAAGGTCAGTGAGGTTAGAGGATGAGTAATTAAGGATTCAGGTGCACAAATATCATGGTGCGTTTCAATCATTTACCCAACTAATAATTTGCTGAGGGTTTACTACTTGCCAGGCAATGATCTAGACATTAGTGGCATAGCCACAAACCTGTGTTCTTCTCCCGGTAGACATGACAGCCAGGTAGACAGAGGAAATATGTTGATGTAAGATTTGTGGTAATATATGCCAAGGAGAATAATAAATGGAGTCCAGGAAAAGGGAATAGGCAGGGCTTGTGGTATGTAAAATCATGAGGAAATTATTTTTTAGGAAGGTGATGATTGAGGATTAGGTTGTGCAAAAGCCTCAAGATCTCGCGTGCTTATTGTGCTCACAAAACTCAAGTTGTCCAGTGCAGACGGAGCATAGTGAGAAAGGAAAGTGAGAAAATCAAGGTGCAGAGGAATCTGAGACCTACGGGCCAGGGTGAGACCTTCGAATGTAATTAGACTTGAGTAGAGAAAGCACTCGAAGCTTTCAGGTAGAGAAGTAACTTGTACTTTACCATAGCACCCAATTGTGATGTGAAGAATGGGGCCCAGTGGACAAACGGGGAGGAGGGAGACGCAGAGGGCGCTAAAGTAGTTGGGGCACAAGACTGAGGTTCGCTGTGGAGGAGATAGATAGGATTTCAAGATAACATTCAGTTTGAAGAAAAAAACCAACTTATTTTTTAATTGATTTGAAGAAAGAGAGAGGTCAAAGATGACTCCAATTTCTTTTGGCCTGAGTGTCTAAGTGAATGGCGATGAAATTTTTTGAAATACAGAACACGTGAGAGGAAAACTTGGGGGAGGATACAAGGTTTCAGTTTTAGCCAAATCAAATTTGAAATATTTATTTGAAATCTGAGTGAAGCTGTTCTGTAGGCAATGGAATTTATGAGATTGGAAGTCAGAAAAGAAGCAAGTACTATGCACACTTTTTGTGTAATTATTACCATGGAAATTTAAAGTCACAGAACTAGTCAAGATCAGACCTAGGAAGTAGTTCGAGACTATATCCTGGGGCATTGTAATGTCTGTCTGCCTGTCTGTCTGTCTATCTATCTATTTATCTGTCTATATCTATCTATCTATCTATCTATCTATATATATATATATATATAGAGAGAGAGAGAGAGAGAGAGAGAGAGAATCTAGACGACTATGTGATCTCAAAGGTCAGAAGAAGAGTGAAGAGCCCGTGTCACACGATAGTGAAAACTGAATTGAAAGGCCCATCATTGACTTTGGTGACAAAATCCTTAGTGGCTTGACAAAACGGCTCAAAGAAGAGATAGACATTCAAATTTTCTTATGTTCAAGAAAGAATTGGAGGAAAGATATTAGTAAAGATGAATTTTTAATTTGATGTTTCCTACAGGAAGGATTAGAAGAATAGAATAGTCACTGTAGTATGATGTCTGGAAAAGAAAAAATATATATAATGTATAGCACATCATGCTTGAAAGCTATTAGGGAATAATATAATAAAAGTGCTAGCAAGATAAAAAGGGTAATGGGTTGATGAGGGTGAAAGTAAAAACTTATTGGATAAACTATTCAAAAAGTCGTGTGGTTTAAAATTCATTGGATGTATGATACTAGAAGCAACAAGTTAGAAATATGAGTCAACAAGTAGGGTGATTCAGACTGAGTTCTCGTTAGTGGGTAAAATCTAAGGATGTAATACAAGGATGCTATTGCCTGCTTATACCGTATACCTGTTAATTCATTGATTCCATACAGAAGACTCACGGTATTTCTGTCTTCATGATGAGAACTCAAGATGTATGCATCTAGAATGAAATGTGAGGGTGCCTAAATTTTCCCTATTTTGAGACATATTTGTAGCGTTCTGCAATTGAAATGGATAAAGGAGGAAGAGTCACCCCTGTAAAAATGGCCTTGGTAGACTGATCCTAGGACAATGGACAGTTCCTCTAGTAACCAAAAAGAGAAGGAAGGCTGTGAGCACACATCAGGGAGCGTTGGTGAGTGTGGAGGAAGCCGCAGAGTGCGGAAGCTACCTGCTCACTGCAGTTGTCTCAGTGAAATGAGACACAAAGGCTCAAAGGGCAAGAATGAATGAGTAGAGACACAGAGGCCTGCCAGGTACTAGGTAACCTGAGAGAGTTAGCTTGGGATGTGTGGAGGTAAATTTAAATTGAGACCTGCCTAGTGCTTTTATGTGGAGTGCATTTTAAGGGTTCTCACTGAAGTATAAAAATACCGAATTCCTACTTCACCCTGCCTTGTTTACTAGCATCCAACATAATGACTTTAGGCAATGAGAAAAGGATTTCGTTTACATGAAAATTGTGTGATAAATTTGAGCAATGCACATCTACACTCAGTTCTGAAAAATAGACTCTGTACTTAAAATAATTTCTTTGCCTCTATTGAAGAGTTTTTCAGATACATTTTTTCTCCTAAAGAAATGTATATTAACAGGCTTTCATTGTAGTTTGGTAAGAAACACATTTTATACTGCATAAATTATAATGTTCATTATGCAAAATATAGAAGAGTGGGCTAAAACTATAATAAAACAAAACTAATCTGTATTCCCACCAACTAGTGATAATCACTAGTAATGCTTTAGAATATTTCTTTCTGGATAGGCCTACACAAAGACATTTATTTCTCTCCCAATGGGAGCCATACTTAAGAGTTTTAATATTCACTTTTTTTCTAACATATTTTTTCCAGTTGCTGATAACTTTTTCAATTTTTTAGTATATATATATATATATCTAAACTGTCTTTTAATGTGTTCTTCTTGAATCTTCTCTCTCTCTCTCTCTCTCTCTCTCTCTCTCTCTCTCTCTCTCTCTCTCACCAGGGTGTTGCTAAATTGTCAAGTTGCCCAGACTGAGCTCAAACTCGCAATCTTCCTCCTCACCCTGCCACAGTGCTGGGACTGGAAGCATGCACCAACATGCCCTTTTGTGTGATATTCTCAGTAATATCGTGAACAGTTTTGTCATATAACCAACAAGTTGATTCTACAGTTCAGGTGGAAGGGGAAAAGTCTGAGAGTATCGAAGGACATTTTTAAAATAGGAGAAAAATTAGTACCCACATGCCTTTAACCTAGCCATGCCATTTCTCATTATGTACTTTATAGAAATATTTGTTCTTCCATAACATAACATTTGTATAGGAAAACTGAAACACTACTGAGAGAATTTGCTTAGTAGATACAGAGTTTGCCAGTATCCTTAAGGTAACATTTGATAGACTCTAACACAGCCAATTTGCATGACCATCATGGTTTCCCAATTTATAGACCTATAAAATAATATAAAGATTGTGGAAAAACATTCAGAATCCCTATTAAATTATATAACCCAGACAACACTTTCATTTTCCATTGAAGAAAAATAGTGTTTTTGGTCATTTCAAAACTTTCTCACCAGTCATAGTGGAGCAGCCCTGTAACCCTAGCACTCAGGATGTTGAGGAAGTCGGGGTTACATTATGAGTTCAGAATCAGCTTGGAGGACAGAGAGAGACCCTGCCACAAAAATTAAAAAATAAATAAAAAATAAAAAGCTTCACCAATTTTTATATGGTACTTTTTTAAAAAAATAACATTATTTGCTTCTCCAAAAATTTTGTCATACTTACATTGACGATGACCCAATGATAACACTATTTACCATATAAAATCCAAAGATTTCAATATACTAAAAAGCATCATTTACTTCAAAGAATTTTAATTATATAAAGATAAGGCATGAATGTAAAAAGGCTTACAAATTTTCACAGTAGATATAATTTTTAAAAATATATTACTACTATCTTTTATTAAAATCACATCTCAATCTAATGTGCAGAGTGGTTTTGACCTCCTTGAACTGCTGCTTCAGCCTTTCAACTAGCTGAAAATGTAGTTATGTGCCACTATACTTGGCTTAATATTTTCTTTACAGCAAATCCCTTCCTAAATAATTTTGTTCAAAACATGAAGCCATAGAAATTTATGCATTGTGACCATATATTCAGAAGAATTTTGCTAACAGAAAATAACAATTTTATATGTGTTATTGTATGCTTAAAACAGAGAAGGATTTGAACAAAGAAGTAGTTAATTTTTCTGTGCCCAATTAATCAAAGTAAAGATTAATCAAAGTCACCATTATTCTGTCAATGGTGACTTATGATTGGAAATATCACTTAAATTTTTCTACAAATGTTAATATTGAGATAACATTATAATTTTATTGTTCTTAAAGGTACGTCCACTGCTATAATGAAAAAGAAAGAAAATGATTCAAATGTGCCTGGTTGCTTAGTTTTTACCTGTCATTTTGAAAATTCATTTTACTATTGTTGATGAACAGTGAAGCAAGAATTAATTTAGGGGAAAGTTCTCCCTATAGAATCAACAGACATGGGATAAAAATTGCATTCTAACGAGTGCATCCCTACAAGAGAGCAGTTTTCACTGCAAGTTCAAGGTCTGCTCTGAGACTCAAGGCAAACTCTTAGTTGTGAGGCCCTGTGAAAAAATCAAAGAAAAGTTACATGTTTCTAACATACAATAGCCCATGAGTAAACATTTCCTTTCCGAGAGGAAGGAATAAGAGGGCAGAAAACAGACCAAAGCAAGAATGAAACTTAGCAGGGCAGTAGCCAACTCCTACAATTCCATTTAATTCTGTAAACTCTGCATCAAACACCTTGTGCAACCTGTGGCAAGATGTTAACTCCGAAGGGCTTGAGTGGCTTCAGCCTTACAGTACAGCCTTTAGCTGCAGGCTCCGTAGCTTTTCTTTTGGGCCAGTTCCACTCATGGTCTGGTTTTCCTCAGCAGACAATTCATGTTTCTGGCATCTCCAGGTTTCTGAGGGCCCCACTGCACCTCAGGCTTCTCCTTCACAACTTCATGCGTGACCCTTCTGGGCGCAAACGGCCTGGCCTCTAAGGCCTTCCTTTGCAATCTAGGTAAAAGTTTCAATGCCCCCATAGTTCTTTCACTCTGCGTACCTGTGAACCTAACCCACGTGAATGCCGCCAACGCCCACTATTGGCTTGAGTAGTTGTCTGCCTCCTTGGAGCATCACTGCTGAGGCCTGCTAGCTTTTTGGTGGCTGAAGTCTAGTTTGCTTGTAGACCGCCTTGGAGGTCTCTTCACAAAGCAAAGTCCTTGATTTTCTACTCATTAACTTATAAAGGGTAAAATCTTGCTGATTCCTGAAACATCCTCAAGGATTCTTTTTTATAGTCCCGATTTGAAATTTTAGGCTTCTTTTTAATGTTAATTATTATTGTTATTCTAACAACCGTGTGCTGTGCTTCAAACTGCAAACTTTTCCTCTGTTTTTCTTCTGCTGGGCCCAAACTTCTTCCTGCCTCAGCCTCAAGAGAACTGGGATTACAGCAAGTCTCACTATGGCCAATTTATGTTTTTTATAGCTACAGCTCTCCCTGAGTGTTTCCAGTGATCATGTGAATCCAACTCCTATTACTTATATTAAAAGTGTACAGATATGACATTATTGTGTAACTCCCTGCAGTAATGTTTTCATGTTAAAAGTGGTGCCCAATCATTTCCTAACAAAATATAGTATCCGAAAATTTGCTGGCTTGCCTCTTGATACCTCCAGGTGGGACAGATACACAATCAAGCCTTTGCTTTCTAGCATCCTTCAACTTTCAATTGCATCGTGGCTTCAGGGCTTTCCACTTTGGTTATCTTGATCGAGATACTTTCCTATTTCATTTCTTCATTCATGAAACAGCATAACAGTTATTTTTTGGCTTTTGGAAGGGCAATTTAATGATTAAAAAGTATACAAACCCAAAGCACAGTTTCTGACATAGAGCAAACTTTTACTGGGTGGATTGTTACTTATGTATATCATCACTATTTTCTTGTTTGCAATTGCATACCAATATGTAGCACTGTGGTTGGTATGTGTGACGTGTCCTCCAAAAGTATATTTAATGGATGAGTGGATGAATGAATGCATAGGAATTCTTTTAAGACAGACACCCTCTTACTTCTATTTTTGCTTTGGTAAATAGATTTCTCAATTAGAGTAACCTATAAGAATTGTTGGAGGAAGCTGTTGCTTGAAGATAGTAATGGGGGGGGGGTATGTTATATCGCTTAAGGTTCTCTAGAGAAACATAACTAATAAAAATATAAATGTAAAATTGTATAAGGGGATTTAGTTGGTGGGCCTATAGAATCTGTCTTCTGGGAGATCAAGGGAGAGCCTACAATGGCTCAGCAGTGGCTCAGCCAAAAATATGTAAGCCACAGAAGAGGAAGATCAAGGATGCAGCAGGTCTAAGGTCAAAGGATTGGAAAGTCGCTGTAGAATTTTTAGAAAAGGGATGGGGAAGGTCTCAGGCCTCAGATTTACTTTCAAAGGCATGACCCTAAGGACTTACTTCCTCTGGCTAGGCTCTACCACCTCCTGAGAGCGCACTAAATTATGAACTTTCATGATTTAATCACATTTCAAAGTCTCTACCTCTGAACACTGCTTCCTTGGGACACAGCTTTAGGGAGGCATTTTAGATCCAATTCCTAACAAGTGGTCTCTGAGTGTATAGAAGTTATTAGTAATACTTTATATAATCATTTTAATCCAGAGCTGAGTGAATCAGATGCAAGTAGCTTGATTAATGAGTGGGAGTTGACAAAAGTAGAGTCAGTAAAAGAAACTACATTGTAGTTTCTTAAAAATAAGATTTATATTTTAGAATGGTATTATATTTACAACTGAACAGTGGAGATAGTACACACTTCCATTAAATTATACACCTACTTTCTCCTGTTAATATCTTACTTTTTCTCACAAATTTCACTCTCACTAGAAGAAAGTGTGGATAAGTACCTAGCGGAGAAGCTGAGGCTAGGAAAAATCTCATTGTTTCAGTGATCATTAGTTCCTTGTCCTTATGTGTGTCTCTCTACCAGTGTGAGAGAGGACACACCTGAGAGCTAAATGACTGTAATATTACTGAAGACAGAAAGAAGTTAAAGATAATTTTGGAAAAAGAGGACTTCTTAGAATGTTTAGTATTGACATTTGGGGTTCTAGACAGAATCATTGTGCTTAATTTCATTTGGTTCATGAACATATTACCATCAAAAATATTCTGAAGAAATTCAGTAATGCTTTTCTCATTCTGTAGAATAGATCCACATGTTATCGCCAAAGTTTTCACCAGTTCATGTGCCTAGCGGCTTTAATAGTACTCTATGTGATAGTTTATCCATATAGTGTCAGTACAAATCCTTGTCACATTTCCACATGCTATTGTTTGGAAATTTATGGTGGCTTCCCATATCCTCAAGTGTGACAGAATATGTCTCTAATACTCTAGAGACTTTTTTTTCTGATGCCTTCCTTTTACTCCATTTTATTAGAGAATATTAATACAAGACAGAGGTGAGACTAGGTACTTGTTATCAATATGAATGGTGATTAGGTAAGTGGGCTTCTTCGAGTGATGAGAAATATGTCACTTAGTAATTTTTTATTAAATTTTAATGAAAGTGATTAATATGTTAAAGAATGCAATTTAAATATATAGCATATATTTAAAACCTTTCTCCAAAAAAACTTTAGAGTTAAGAAAATGAAAAATATAAGAGATAAGTACTCAAAGCAGGGTCTAAAAATTACAAAAGGTAAATGAGACAAAGTTCAGACAAATCTTACGGGACAGTCAAAGCCTAAGCTTTCAGGGAAAGAGGTGATGTGGTGAGGAGCATTATGGACTCTTCCTGCCCTATGTCATTTTCTCTGTGTCGAAGGGCTAGTAGCGTCCTCTTCTTGGTGGTGCTATGGCATATTTTCCCTTCCTTTGTCTAAAACGAAAGTTTGCATATAACACAGCTAGGTTTTCCAAAATGCCAAATCTACAGTACTAGAAAAGGGACACCTACATGTGTCATGATACTGTATTTGTTGTAAGAAAAAGCTCGTCAGTGTGCGACAGTGGAGCCATGCAACCTGGCACTGTCCTTGTTTTCTGCCTCATTGGTCTCCTGTCATCCATCAGAAACCTTTTCCACGTGTCTTAGCTCTTTCTCACCCACCTTGGATGTATGTTGTTGAAGGCAGATGAGGTCTCATTTGAGCATCTCATTTTAAGGTAATTTGCTTGGGCACTAAATGCTGTCTGAAATTGTGAGAAAACTGGTAGGCTACGGACAGAGAAAAGCATTGTTCCCCCAGGTGTAGAATGGTTCTCCACACCTTCTCACCTGGAAGGAAAATACCGGGAGTACCCAGAAGGGGAGAGTGTAATCTGAGAGTCAGCCATACCTGAGGTAAACATCATGACTTGTGTGTTTTGGTAACAGAGTAGGCACAATTTTGAGAACAGCACGTGTGTCTGAGTAAAAGGCTTTTGTGATAATTGGACTAAAAACCCAGGCATCTGTGCTCCATAAAATTCTGTCAAGTCTCCTCCACATAATTCTACTTTCATAACATAAGTAACTATTTCAAAAAGAAAATAGTCTCGGGGCACATATAACAGAAATATTACTGATCATTAGTCATACAATTTTAAGTACTCCCAGGCACCTGTTCACTTGGGCATTTCTTCAGGCAGCATCCTATTTCACCACCTGCATCTTCTCTTCAGTCTCTAAACGCAGTCTCATCATTGATCTCGGTCCTATCAGGATAGGGCACAGCAGCTGGCAGATCTCAGAATCAATGGTGAGTGGGACTTGAATGCTGCAGTTGGCAAGCCCGTGAATTTTTGCTAGATAACAGATAATCTTCGTTAGTCATGTTTCATCTCTGGGACACAATATCCATCACCTACAACTTCATGGAAGAGAAGTTCATTTTTAGCTCACCGTTCAAGGATCACAGACCATTCATCATTGGTGGCAATGGCGGAAGGACTTGGCACCAAAGAAACCAGGTTAGTGGAGAGAAGCAAAGACAGGGGAGGAGCCTTCAGTGACTCACTGGTTTCTACCAGGCCTCACCTCTTAATTGCATATGACACGCTCAGCAGCTTAATCCACTGGGGACTGCCAAGCTGCCACAATTCAGTCATGTTGCAAGTACGTGGGGCTTTGGTAGGGACATTCCAGATCCAAGCCATAACACAATCACAGGTGCTCAAGCTGGATACATTAGGCAGCTAAGCTATTTATACTTCCATGTTGTTGAAGATGAAGCTAAGTCCCACACAGACTATAGTTTTCTAAAGGCTAAAGGGGAAGAAATGATTAGAAACAGACTGAAATTTTTCTTTTTCTTTCAAAAAATTAGGATATTAGCATTACCTGTTTCACGAAACTTGTGGAATGTATGAGATATGTCTGGGAAGTATAATACATTAAGCAAGAATTAGTGATACACACACACACACGCACACACACACACACACACACACACACACACACACACACACACACACAGATCTAGAAAGTTTCAAAAGGGAAAGGTCTGCACTAAGAAAAGAAAAAAAAATATTATTTGACTTTTCTTCTCATTACCCCCACCTGCGAATTGCCCTGGGTTACGTAGAGTTGCCTCTTTTAAGATTACACTTTTTCTTTGAGATAGCCCAATCTTAGTGTGGCTTCTTGATGGGTGAGAATAACATCTTCTCATTCCCAATGTATGTAGACCAGCAATTTAAAAAATCATTTTTTGAAGATTTTTTTTGAGCTGTAACCAGTGGTACAGTCCTTCATTTTCTCTATATTATTTTCTATAGGTGGGCTGTGTGCCATCATGCCCAGCCTCTGTAGGTGCTGGGTAATCAAACCTACGCCCCTGGACTTGCTAGTCACCTCTGCGCTATGCCTCCAGCCCTGGCCCCTCCCTTATCATTCTATCTGGAAGACTAAGAATTTCACTGGAATTGCATCATAACCAATGTTTTCTTTCTGTTTAATTTTGCTTCCCTCCCTTGCACTACATGGATCTTAGAAGCAATTTTTTCACAAATTTAAAACACACCTACTTCTACCTCAGAATGTGCTTCCTAGGGAGTCTGGCCTGTGACATCTTCTTTCAAAGACTGTGTTTTAGGAATATTGCCCTAGCTCGGGTGAGATTTTCTGTGTGAATGAAACTATTGGTTCCTGTCTTAGTTACTTTTCTGTTGCTGTGACTCAATACCCGATATCCACAAATTTAGGGGAGGAAAGATTTATTTTAGCTCTCAGTTTCAGAAGGTCACAGTCCATTCAGGGGTGGCCGGCAGCAATCAGAGTACATGGCAGAGGCAGAGGTGGAGGCAGCTTCTCAAGACATCACACACAGGCAGGCAAGCTCATGAAACTGATTAAATTCCTTGGGCAAAAGTTGTCAGAGTACTCTTCAAAGACTGCAGCCTGCAGGCTTATCATACCAAGTCACCCTGAGAGAAGTGCCTCTCTCTTGGTAGCCAGTCTGCTCTGATCTATCCTTAAGGGAAACGTACAAACTTGATTATATGAAATGTATGAGACCATAAATACATGTATTAGTAGGGAAATGTTCCATTTGTTTTTAAAGAGTATTAGTGATAGGATTAAGCTTAGCTCTTCTGATAATCAAAATAATGGTTTAGGATGATAGATAAACCTTTGCTTTTCAAAAACATGGTAATCTGAATGAAAATGGTCCAGAGCTAATTCAGACTTTTCACTAGTTTCGGGGATCCACCTTTAGCCCTGATTCTTCCATCTCCAGGTAGTCACATTCTAACAGTACAATCCGTACCACAGCAGTCGGGAAGGCGAGGGCATGCCTGTTAGTACTACTTACATCTGATTGGCCCAAATTTAGTGAAGTTCACTGTTGGCTCCAAGTGAGGTTAAGAAAAATATTCATTATCGTGAATGATCACAGGCTTCTTTAAAACGGAGGGTAAAATTATAGAGAGCAGACAGATGTGAGTGGAAGGGAATGAACAAAATGTAGCCCTGAAGGGTACAGCTTCAGACCTTGACACTTTCAGGGCAAGATCGCTAAGAACCAGTGGAAGAAGGGTAGAAACTAGATAAATACCACGAGAAGCTGCCAGCAGGGATTATGAACTTTCTGAAGTCTGCTGCAAGCACACAAGGGGAGACAATGTGCGCTTAACTGACCTCTCCTCACTGTCATGTTATTAACATATCATGCATAGACGCAAAAGTTAATATATATGATTAAAACCAGGAGAATTATGGGGAGCACGTGGGCTATGAGACAAAAAGTTATATAACCTAAAAGCACTGCTCAGGGAAGAAACAACCCCTCCTCCAGGAAGAAAGAGGAACTCTTATGATCACCTGGGTTCATCCACTCTCTAGTGGGAACCCTGTTTGCCTATGGGCGTATCCTCTCAATAAATCCTTTTGCCTAATTTTTATTGTGCTTGGTGTCATCTCTCCATGTTTGCTCTCCCAGCAGGTTGATTAGTTCTTCTTCCTACTCCCACGAGAACCAGGAATAGTCATCCATAACTGTCATCCTCCTTTGCTCAGGAAAGCACTATTCTGTGGGAAAAAAAGAGGGGTATTTTGTGGAGAAATTATCATCTACATTATAATAAATCTAAAGCTATTCATTTTTTTACACTCTTCTCATTCATTTTTTTTTCCTATAGTTGGCCTTTAGGGAAAATACTTTTGGAGTACTTTTAGCCTTTTGTAAAAGAAGCCAGAGGTGGGTAACCAGTGATATAGGCCAGCAAACCCAATACTTTGGAAAGCAGAGCCAGGAGGATTGCAAGTTCTAGCTCAAGTTGGGCAGTTTAGCAAGACCCTGTCTCAATGTCAAAAAAAGAAAGGAAGGAAGAAAGAAAGAAAGAAAGAGAGAAGTGGGTTGAGTTCAGTTTGGAGGCCCTGGGATTGCGTCTTCAATAAAGAAAAGAAAAGTAAGTAAAACATAGGTAACTGAGATCAATATAAAGATTAAGGAAATTCTTAAGTAGAAAAATTGACTAGCTAGAAATGGGTGGCAGAAATCATGTGAGTTGCTTTGTTTTTCTTGAAGCAAATAATACTTTGTAAACCGTATCTGTTCTGATTTCTCTATGTATGATATAGTAGAGAAAAATTGAGTGGCTTATGTTTTTCCTAGTCAATGCTGTTTCTGATCTGGTGCATTCTCTGAATCAGGAAGAAAACCATCTCCCATGTCATTTACAGTACCTCATTAACACATCACTGAAGACCAAATGTAGCACATATTTAACCTTCAGTTTTGCCCCAAAACATCAGTCATGCAAAGTATTAACATGTACGGTATTAAAAACTTGTTTTTGCAACATTGGATGTACACAGTCATATTAAATGTTGAAATTTAAGACAACAAATATTTGTTTTAGTAGGTTGTTGCTTAAAGAGTCTCTGAAATTCCTCTGGACTTAATCTCTAGCCTTTTCCCTCTTTTGTTCTGTATTCTTATCTCTCTTTAAATTTCTACTTATTTCTTATGTAGAATAATTTAGTTTTCTTCTACTTCTTATTTTTCTCTAAGCTCTATTCATATGAAAATGTTTTTCTTTATAAATAGTTCCTAGCTAATTTTGGGGTTTTAAAAATCTTTTTGTGTTGCTAACTATGTTTTAATGAGTATTTTACTAGTCCAGGACCATTGATTTTAAATGTAATGTAAATTACCAAATATACTTTTAACATAGTCCATTAGCTACATTAGAGAAGTATGGTCAATATTAGTAGTACATTTTATTTAACCAAATATATCAAAAATATTATTTGGAGTTTCAACAAAAATAAAGATTAATGGGATATTTGATCTTCTATTTTTTTTGTACTAAACACTTAATTCCAGCTTATATTTTATACCTGTAGCCCATATTTATGCTTCTAAATTTTCATTAGATATGCTTGATCTCTATTTAGATTTTATACATTTAATACTTGAAAGGTTAGATTTACATAGTCAAATCATTCCACACTTAAAATTTAAGTTCTTTGAATTGAGGATCAAGGTAATTTTAAGTTAATAATCACACCAATATTCACAAAATCTCTTCATATTTATAGGAAAATTGATTTAACTTTAGGGCTAATTCGTATCCGTTGTAATATTTTACTTATTTGAGATAATTACATTTGTTCTTATATTGGTTTGGGATTATTGACGGTGAACTCAAAAAGGGAACTAAATAAATGGAAAGGCCATTACAAATTGACTATGCGAACACAGTATTTAAGTTTTTGTCATTGCTGCTAGTATACACAGCACATTGCATTCTGCACAAAATTTTGTGCTAGGAAAATTGTGAAATTTGTGATGTGTTCTTGAAAAAGTCTTAATTTCAAAATGAATTTCAGAATTTTTAGAGTAGCACAAAAAACATTTCCTTTCATTGAAGTTTTAATTTAGCCTCTTTACACAGTACAGAATAAACCCAAAATATATTACCATGTTTTCTTTGATAGTTGAATATTTGGCAGATACTGTTTGAATTGAAATGAACAGGACAATAAATCTTAGAATTCTTCCATGGCTCAGCCAGTGAGCATTGGAAAAGAACTTAAGATCATTAAATATGTTCTTTTATTTCTTTCAAAGGTTCCAAAATCTGGTGATGATTCATGTATTTATGACACTTTCTTAGAATTTATTTCAAAAATCAAGGTATAAATATTTTCAGCATGTTTCATAGACTGGAACTAAGTAATAAGGGAACTAGCTCTCTTGTTTTTAAAAATTTTAGTAATTTTAGTTTTTAAAAATTTTCACCTAACACGATACTATTTTCCATGTTTTTTTCTTTTTATTTTGTTTTCTCAAGTATTAGGAATTGAATCCAGACCCTCAAGTCCCTTAGACAAACACCCTGCCTTTGAACTATATTTTAAGCCTTCACCTTGGTGATATTTTAACAAGATTCATATCAATTTTAAAAGACACAAAAGTATTTGAAAAAATATATATCCTGTAGTTTATATTTCAAGCTGATAATTGACATCTTTGCCTCATAAACTTGAAAGTTCATCAAGAGAAACCATGCTCAAATGTTTAATTTGGCAATGTTTCATTTTGTATAATTAATCTAAAATTTAAAAATTTAATATAGATGCATGCTTAGTGAGGTTACATCTTGATAAACCCATTGTAAACTAAAATTTTATTACTCAAACTGCATGTTTCATACCTAAACTAGCAAGTATCACAGCTCCCCAATACAGTATGTCCTAAGAATATCCGTTGTCACCTGCTGTGACTGTGTTCCTAACGGGGAGGAGCAAATTGCTCCAGCATGCAGAGATGAAATCATACTGCATCTAGCTAGCAGAGAACAGATCGAGATTCAGTAATCAAAGTACAATTTCTTTTGAAAGTGTGCTGCTTCTGCACCATAATTAAGTTGAAAAATTGCATGCATATCTAAGTAAATTTGAGACTATATTTCAAAATTTTAACTAATTGATTTCTGTTATTTGGGGGACTGTATGGCCGTTGCTTTGTTGTTTGTCACGAAAGAGCTTTCAATTTTAGAACTTTTAAATTGCTATGATTTGCTAACTAAATTTTTGTAACCGAAATAATTTCTTTTGCCATCTTCTTATTGAATATTGGTTGTGCCTGTGTGTGCATGTTGTGGTTAGGATCTGCAGTGTCCCCCAAAAGTCTCATGTATTTTGATGTTATGGATTGTCTATGGAACCATGTGATGTTGGTGGACTGGGGTCTAGTCTGGAGGGGTGGGTTACAGTTAAATTAAGACTAAAGACGTGCGAGTTGGGATTAACGGTGTGTAGTAGCCACATCTGGATGCAGGAGGGACTGGTTACTGGGCCGAGACCTGAAAGGATACTTAAACTGCACCTGCCTTCCTGGAGGATGGGGACTAGTCTCAACTAGCCTCAGCTTGTCTTCCTGTCTGTCCGGGGAAGCTGCCTCCACCTCTCTCTCTGCCATGTACTTCGTTGTTGCTGGCCACCCCTGAATGGACTGTGACCTTCGAGACTGTGAGCTAAAATGAACCTTTCCTTTCCTGAGTTTGTGGGTGTTGGGTATTGAGTCACAGCAAAGAAAAAGTAACTAAAACAGTATATGTGTGTATGTCTGTGCGTGCACGTGTTTGTGCGTGTATACAAGAATACAAGGTCGGCAAAGTTATAAGCTCAGATCCAATTAAACTCACTTATAATTCAATGCTTACTTTTTATCTTAGATGATGAATACTTTCAGTTCTGTTTTGGCTATTTAGACTAAAATATTTATTCTATTTATTTTGCCCAGTTAAAGATTTTCTCCTTATTATTTCCAAGACTGTTTCTGCAAACTGAGCATGCTTTGTTTTTTATTTTGCTCTGATACAGCAATCTTTTTCAGGAGTGGAATGGAATTTATTACAGAAGAAATCACATAAAATCAATTAAGCCTCCCTCAGGGATTAAGTGGAAGAGCTTGTGAACAAAGGGATTGGAACAATTAATAATATAATAATTTATGATATGGTATTATTTGGACTTTAACAATATTTTCATGACATTCCATTATACATAATAGCTTTTCCTGGAGAAAAAATTATTAGCTAACAGATTTAAGTTTAAAAATTGGATAAATTCCCCTGCCCCAAGTGGGTTTTATCATTTTGAATTTTTGCAAGTCACTCTTTTTGTCCTTTTGTACTTTTTAATTGAAAGACAAGCTTTGGTGCATGCCTGTGGTGTACAAGAACTTATTCTGGAATAATGTACGTTTAGGCATCATTCAATATAGCCATTTGACATGTATGCTAACTCATCCAAATGGTAAGAATAATCAAGATTCACTCAATAATTTTCAAGCATACATGCCTTATTAACTATAGTTACCTTTTGAAGCCAGTTTAATTGTATCATTGGGAAAACATCTGAATCTACTTTCTCCCTGTCTCCTTCCACGTGATCCACCTGTCAATGTTCTTCGTTGTTAGAGTCCACCAATCAGGGATCATCCAGAATTTTTCCTTCTGTACCTGGCTTATTTCACTACACAAGATGTCCTTCAAATTCCTCTACAAGGTCTCAAACGACATAATACTCTTCTTGTTTAAGACTGAGTACTATTCTACGCAGTGAATACAGGACAAACTTTATGTTTTCCTCCTTTGATGAACATAGGTTGATCCCACATCTTGGCTCTCATGAACAGTGCTGCAATGAACCCGGGAAGGCAGACATCTTTCCTTGACACTGATTTTCTTTAGCATGTCTTCAGAGTAGTGGAACTGCTGAATCACATGGTCGGCCCGCTTTTATGATTCTGAGGAAACTATACTCTTCTCCTCTCCATCGTGTCCTACCTCGTATTTCAACCACGCACACGGACTCCCTTTTCTCCACATTCTCATCAACGCTAGTCTTTACAATGACCGTTTCAAAGCTGTGATGTGTCATCTTCTCGTGGCTTCGATTCTCATTTCCCTGAAGAATGATGATGTTGAGATTTTTTTCATTTGCTTATTGGTCATATGTCTTTTCTTGGGGGAAATGTCTATTTAGAGATTTTGCCTATTTTCCAACTATATAATTTTTTCTATTGAGTTGAGTTGCATATGTATTTTGCATTGTAACTTCTTATCAAATATAGGCTTTGAAAAGATTTTTCTCCCATTCTTTACATTATTTTTTGTCATTCTGTTGTTTCCTTAGAGCTTTTTTTTTTAAAAAAAAATGTAATCCAATTTGTCCAGTATCAATTTTGTTTTCTGTGCATTTGAGTCTGTTTTAAAAAATCACCACACAGGCAAATGTCATAGAGTTTTACCCTTATATTGTATTCCAGTAATTTTATAGTTTATTTTCATGATGTGAATTAAAAGTCCAATTTCATTCTGCATGTGGCGATTCAGTTTATCCAGTAGAATTTGTTGACAATACTGCCCTTTTTCTATTTTAGTTTTTTGATAATTTTCTTTAAAATTAATCAATTGTAAGTGGGTGAGTTGATTTCTGGGTTCTGTATTCTGCTTCATTCATCTGCCTGTGTATCTCTTGGTACATTAAGACCATTTTGTCTGAATTGTTAGACGTTTGTCAAATATTTCAAAATCAAGTAGTGTGATGCTTTCTTTGCTCAAGATTACCTTAGCTCTTCAGGGTCTTTAGTTACCCTCATGAATTTTGTAGTTCTTCTAATTCTGGAAAAAAAAATGTTTCACTGGAATTTTCATAGAGATTGCATTTACATCTGAAGTTGCTTTAGGTAGAATGGATATTTTAACAATATTAATTCTTCCAATCTATGAACACATTATCTTTTCATGTCTTCTGTAAATTTCCCATCAATGTTTTATACTTATAGTGTATACATATTTTACTTCCTCAGTTAAATGTATTCCTAACCATTACATTAACATGTCTATTGAAAGTGGAGTTTTTCTTGATTTGTTTTTCAGGTAATTTGTTATTGGTGCATTGAAATGCTAGTGATTCTTATATGTTGATCTTGTATCTTACAACTTTACTAAGTTTATTTATTTAAACAGTGTTTAGACTACTTTTAGTAAGATCCTATCCTTTAGGGAAAAAATATAATTTAGCTCCTTTTTTCGGACTTTGATGTCTTTGATTTCTTTCTCTTGAGTAAATCACCCTGTTTAGGATTTTCAGGACTTTGTTGAAAGAAGCTCTGAGTGTTCACATCCTTCTTTTGCTCTGATCTTAAAAAAATTTTTTATCTCTTGACACGTTTCTAGGCTAGCTGAGTTTTCTTTTTTTTAAACATGTATTCTTCGTTAGGTTAAGACACAATTCTTCCATGCCTAATTTGTTGGGAGTTTTTATTAAAGGATGTTTTTACTACAGTGAATCATAACTCTCATATTTGTTTCGAAGTTAGAAAAGTAATTTTCTTATATAATAATTAAAAATAAATTATTTAAATAATAATTAAGGTATTTCAATCTATTTGTTAATTACCATTTACATAAAGACTGCTGCTACTCCTGCTGCCCGCATTGAATATTGAAATGAACACATTTTAATGTAGAAAGATATCATTCAAACTGAATCAATCCGTAGACACCAGCTAAGTTGGTGATAGGTTTGTAGTTAGTACTAGAAATAGCAAGTGTCCTCAACACTTACAGTAAAATACAGTTAATATCTTATATGATCCAACTGTCCAAGTAACATATAACCCTACTGAAGTTGTGTAACACAATATACTGCTTGAGTTTTAGATTTAAGTAAGTCAAGATATTTATTTATTTTTCTGTTTACTGAGACAAGCTCTTCTTCTGTAGCCCAGACTGATGCTGGAGATTTTGTTTTCAACCATGAAAAAGGGGCTGGAAATGTAGCTTATTGAGATGGTCCTGAGTTCTATTCATGGTACCACAAAATAATAATAATAATAAATAATAAAGTCAAATTTACTTTTTGATATATAGGCTACCTAAAGGCTGTTGTGCTAGAAGAAAACATTTAATCAGAGTTCTCCCTCATAGCCCTCAAATGACAAAGGATGTTGTCAATGAGCATAATGTTTTGAAAGGGATCTTTCTTCTTGAGCACTAGATCTCAACAATGGTTTGCAAATATTGATTTAACCATGTTGTAAATAAATATGCCATTTTCCTGGCTGTGCTCTCCCATTATAGAGCACAAACAGATTAGATTCCCTATAATTCTTAAGAGCCCTTGGTCATTCCAAATGGTAAGTGAACTTAGCTCCAAATTAATTATCACTAGATGCATTACTCCCTAGCAAGAGGGTCAGGTTATCCTTTGAAGACTTGAGTGAGACCCTGACTCTTCTCTAGCTATGAAAGTTCTAGATAACATCTTCTGTTTCATCCGCATTGAAAAATTTATGTTTAACATAGCCACCCTCATCAAATATCTTAGCTAGGTCTTCTAAATAACTCACTGAAGGCTTTTATTTCATACTGAATTGTGAGGCTTTTGCCTCAGTCTCTTGTTTCGCTAGGATTGCGATCCTGGCTCAACTCCTTGTTGCAGTCGGTGTGTCAATATTAACCAGAAGGCTGATTTACTTTATAATCTTTGATGTGTTCACTGAAGTAGCTTTTAAAATTTCCTTCAAGAACTTCTCTTTTGCATTCACAGTTTGGCCAACTGTTTGACACAAGGAGTGTAGTTTGGGGCCTCGTGGGGCTTTTGACACGCCTTTCTCGACAAGCTTAGTCATTTCTAGCTTTTGATTTGAAGTGAGAGACAGGCGCCTGTTCCTTTCTCTTGAACATTTAGAGGCTATTTTGGGGCTATTAATTGGCCTATTGTTAACATTATTCTGTTTAAGAAAACAGGGAAGACTCTTCACAGTTCTCTAAAATAATTATGCCCATAGCATCAAAGATACCTGCTTTCAGACCCCCATAACAGACCTAATGAAAAAGCTTGTGACATTGTCAAAGTTACCAAGCTGTGACACACAGGCTTAAAGTGCGCATGTGCCCTTGAAAAATTGTCTGAATGGACTCTCTTGAAACAAGTATGACATAAACTTTTAATTTATAAAAAGCATAGTTTCTACAGAGTTCACTGAAACACAAAGTATAACAAAATGAGGCTAGCCTGTACTTCCTCGTGTTTCACAAAATCTTTGACTCAGAATCAGCCCAAGGATAGGATCTAGAAGCATAAATGCGGTGCTGATTACACACCCTCAACATTTAACATAACAGCAGAAGACTAGTCAATGCTTGAATTTCCCCAGAAGGAAATTTTATGGTTGACTTTTCTAAGTCTGGATCCAGACAAATTTTATCCATTTGATGGTTTTCAGTTAGTCTGCAACAATTTCTTGTATGTTCTTTCATTTCTCTTTCAATTTGTGCTCTTTGTTTCTGTAGATGCCTACCTTCCTCATTCTGCTGGTCATCCTCCTGGGGCTGCACCACATGCCCACCTGTAACCTGCATTATCTGTCGTAAATGTGGATACTGGATCAGTCTCGTGGCTGTCTGTGCAACCGTGGGCTTTGATTTCAATTCTTCTCAATTCCCCCAGTCATTTCCATTCAACTGATGCTTTCTAGCTGTGAAATAGATGGGCTGTCTTTCTCCACACTCTACCAGTCTTCATGGGCTTTTAGAAATCATTGTTAATATCATTTCAGAAAGGTATGGGAATGATTTTATCTAATCACCTTTTCTCTTTCAATTCAATAATTTGTCTTTTCCTTCCTCTTTATTGTCATTTTTCTAAATTTTCCTGCAAATTCAACATTAGGAAGTTCCATTGACTATCTTCCTAACCTTAATCTTCCATGAAAGCTTTTTATGTCTTCAAATTCTGGAGACCAATTTACTGTTTTTTTCTTCTACTTCTGTAGTTTTTTTTTCTGGGATCCATCTTCATTATTTCCTCTTCTTTAATCTCTTAAGAAACATCTATTTTCTTGACCAGTCTTTCCATATTTTTACAAAGACCTTTTAGATTTTTCAACCAATGTAAAATTATGTAAATTAAACTCATTATTTTCTGACAGATATGTATTAAATAATACATATATTATGTAAGTTCTTTGAGAAAAGCAAGTGTGTTTTCTGTACTCATAACTTTATTCTTGACCACCAAAAGGTCTTACATTAAATAATCATACATTAAATGGTATAGAATGACCTAATTAAGAAAGGTGAACTCATTTTGAAGGCAAATTTCATTTTCTTATGGATCTAACTAGAAGTATTTTTTTCAATTTCATCCTTCTGATTTACTTTCTTAGACTGGTTAAATGTTCTCTAGGTTTTGTTCAAGGCCTTCCATTAGTCCCAGTGTACATTCTCTTCCTATGTTTTCTCTCAGTCATGACAGTGGCTACCATATTTGTACTACTTTCTTCTCATGTTTGAATCTCTAGTTCAACATTTTACATAAAGCTTCAGATTCATGTTTTCAATTTTCCATTGTTATCTTCAAATTTTCACTTTGACCCCAAAACTTTAGATGTAATAAGCCCAACAATGTGTTTCCCGTCATCGTTCACAGTCAGCTCTACGTCTTCCACATAGTATCCTGGAATAGTGCCAACCAGATCCAATAAAAGACTTTACTGTCATTCCCTACATTGCTGAGTCAATTACCAAAGCTTGTGTCATTTAACTCAGAGAATTTCAAAACCTCTTAATGTTAATATTGCTACTCTGAGGCCAACATTTCTATTTTCCCTTGCCACATTACATTGTTTTCTTAATTGATCTTCCATTACCATGTTTTCTCCATTTTAATCTACTTCCCACATTCTTAGTCAATCAAACCTGCAACCTGTCAGTTTTTGAGTAAAAAGGGAAGTATCTTGGTCCATATATAAACATACATGCTACAGTAAATATACTATATATAAGAATTAAAACTTCTATTTTAAAATATTCATGTAACTTTTTTAAAAACAAAGCAAAAAACTCATGGTTGGCTTCATGTTAGACACACCTGATTGTCTATCTTTTTAAAAATAAAGCTTGACTATGTAAATAAAACTTTTTTCAAACATTGCTTACACACAGAAGAATTTAACAACCTATTTTTCTAGGCTTAGCCTGTACTTCTCTCTCTTTCTTCTTTCCCTCTACCCAATCTAGGCTATGGTGTGCTCTTTATTAATAAGTCCAATGAAATCATTTTGTCTACTCCTCAAGCTCGTTCCTCCCTATTGTCTCGGAGCGCATTTTGCTGTCTTGCTCTACCTCCGGTTCCACCTTCCTATGAGGAATCATTTCATAACTCCTACAAATGAACATTCAAAGTTTACCTCAAGGTTTTAACAGAGAAACACACATACTAATCAATCACTACTTGGAGAACAATCTTCCTTTACTTAATAAAGTTGTTCTGTTCTACCAAGCCTCCAGTTTCCATTTGAGAAATTTTGGGTAGAAAGAAGACAATGCCAACCATATTCAGTTAAATAAACCACCTATGATAATTAGTCATGGCATGTGGGAGCCTGGCCATGCTAACACCTTCCTTAAAACCAGTTTGTGTACTACTCTATCCTGGCCCTGTATTCCGGGCAGTGAGCCCTTCTCCGCATTGCCTCCATGCTCTGTTCATAGCTCCACTAAAGAGCTTCCTAATTGGTCATTTGTCATTTGATGTGATTTTTTTTGAGATAAGGTCTCACTCTGTAATCCAGGCTGGTCCTGAATTGACTATGTAGCTCAGGCTGGCTTCAAATTGAGGGCAACCCTCCTGCCTCAGCTTCCTGAGAGCTAAGATTAGAGGTGTGTACCACCAGACTTGGCTTATGTGGGGCCTGGAAATTGAATTCAGGGTTTCGTGCTTGCTAAGTAAATACTGGAAACAACTGAGTTACACCCTCAGCCTTAAAATGTGAATTTGTTATTGGCATACCCAATTCTTTCTTATATTGCTAGATTCATAGTTTATTCTAATTTTTTTTTATTTTAAATGAATGACTGTGAAAAAAACCAATCTAACGAAGTGTGACAATCATGAAAAAATACCAGAGAATACAAAAACTATTCTTAATATATCTCATTTTTGAATTAAGTATTTCTAGAAGTTAGACAATTTCTAATATAGCAAAAGTTTATGCAAGAGGGCTCCTTTTAGGAGAGATCTTAATAGTATCAAAATTTTTTCATGTGTGTTTGTGTGTTGAGCTCTCACTTTATCTGGACAAGAACTTATTGTATTGGAACCTTTCAGTTAATCTGGTACATCAAAATGTGTTCTTGACAGACTTTTGGAACATAAGCAAAACCATGACTCTTATGATTCTTGGTACATAAAATTGTACATGGAAAGAAAAAAGAAGAAGCAAATAAGCAATATCTTCCCCCTGTCTGAATTGAGAAGAAGAAATGCCTTTCTTTAAAATTCTTGCCTTGGCAGATACTATGCAAATACTATTTTAATAAGCAGATTATTGCCTTAACAGGGATTGGCTTATGTCCTAGTTTTTAGCCTCTCAGAGTACATAGTTAAGAACTAGAGAACTCTCAAGGGCAGGTTGTTCATTTCGGTGTGTGAAGATGCATGCACTGAATGAAATACCAAATTCCAACCTGGATAGGTAGTGAGCAATTTTAATGAAATTCTTGAAAAAACATAACCTGTAAATGACAGAAAATCTAAGCACAAGTACCTGGAGTTAGTAAAAGAAGCACATGCCATTGTATAGTAGATGCTCTAAATTCACATTCCCAGCCAGAGATTGGCTTTGGGTCAGGCCATCTGTGCCCACAGGTGGGCATGCGCTCTAAGAGTTGTGTTTTGGAGACTAAGAGCAGCGCCTCAGACAGAATTTTGGAAGCTGAAGGAGGAGGTCTTGTCACGTTGCAAGGATCTAAAAGACTGCAGGGTTCTGCCTCACAATAAAAGTGTTAATTCTTTCTTCAGTCTTCAGATTTTTCTACTTCTGATATCAGAAGGAAGCTTTTGCAACGCTCAACTCCCTGGAATTTCTGCCTAACCAAGGGGGAGAGGGAAGTAAAGCTTTGTGGGAACTCCTAAGTCCTCTGCTACTAAGTGAGAGACAATTTGAAGGAAGATATTTTGATTAAAAATAAAGAAATGATTTATTTGATCTCTGTACTTGTAGTGAAGCTCACAATAGGGTACTTTGTTTTGGTCCCTTAATATGCAACACAGTGTCATCAATAAGAAGCATCATCTAGTTATGAGTAGCTTACAGGGTAAAAAGTACTATATACATGAAAGAAATTTTCTAATACATTATTAATATGAATTTAGAATTCACCATAATACCTGTAAACATGAAGGTAGTTGTTTTAGGAGTGAAATTATTTTAAATAATTTGGATGAAGGAATCTATCAACAATTTCACTAATCATTTACCCAACAGCAGAGAAGCTGAACAAAGGACCTGCCCAGATGCACATCTGTCTTGACAATCCCAGAATGTGATGCAGGCATGCATTAGTTTAAAATGCACGTGACTCCTCCTTAGAGAAAAATTGCATTGCAGCTATGGAAAAAAGGCTTTTGCTGTCCTTCATGACCTATTTAGTCTTGTTGTGTCGGATTATTATCAGAGTCTGTAGCTGGTGCCAAAAGGGACCGGTGAAAAGTGGAACAATCAATCCCAGACAATCTTGTGTTTTGCCCACACTGCTCAAAATTTTTTCATCAAGTTCATGGAATGTTTCTTATTCTAATCTCTGTTATTTCCTTTCCCTTTCTCATTTTGAACTTAATTTACATTTCTTTTTCTGGATTCTTAAGGTAGGAGTTTAGACTACCTAAGGTTTTGCTTCTTTCATACTATGAGCATTTATGACTAGAGATTTTCCTCTAAAAACCACATTAATTCCAATCCAGACAGTTTAATATATTGCTTTGTAATTTTCATTCAATACAAACATTGTGGAATTTTCTTTGTGATTTTTTTTGACTCACTGCTAGTGATAAAACATTAAAGTTCCCACCTTACTCCTTATGATTTGAGTCTGGAACGTCTCTCAAATCCTTGTGAAGTTGGAAGGTAAGGGAATTATGGAGACACTATACTCATCAGCAGATTAATCCAATGGTAATTTCGTGGGCTGTCGAGGTGGGGCGGTCAGAAAGGATGTATCACGGGGTCATGGCCTAGAAGGCACTCTGATTCTTGCTGCAAGGCTGTAACAGATTTTCTTTGGCTAGATCCCCTGTCCTGCCCATTCACCTACCCAAGCTGAACATGAATAGGCTGAAACCTCTGAAACATGAACCAAAATCAATCCCTTCTCTTTTAAGCTGTGAGTATCAGGTATCCCTGTGATGAGAAAGTGACTAAGAGAAATTCATATCAGAGATGTAGAGTCATTGTTATTACCATACGTGATCATATAGTTTGGAAGTTCTTGGAACTGGCTGGTGAGAGAAAGGAGATCTTGGTGAGAGAAGCTTTAGAATGCTCTAATAAATTCTGGTCAAAGCTCAAAAGTTCAGAATGTGGGCAAGAAGTAATCTGTAAAGGCCAGCCTCAAAAGGTTTCAGATAGAAAAGAAGATTCTATTGATAATTGTAATAGAAAATGTAACGCAAAAAAGTTACTTTCAGTGTAAAGAGTTCAAGAGATGGTTTATTCTGATGCCAAATATGAATGACCAGGCCTGGAAACGTGTATTTAAGATTTCTCAAATGATGTGTTCCAACGACCAGCAGTTACATGCAGTTATTTATAATTTTAGAACAGAATAAAATAAAAAATCAAAGCACGATTTGAAAGCACTGAAAACATCAGGTAGGCAGTTACCCAGAGGCAGGGAAATCTCCGCTATAGGCCTCAGATGTTACCTACAGACATCTTAGCTGTTGGTTGGTAGGAAACTAGAAGTTTTGTTTTTACATCCCAAAAGGATTACCTAGTAGGGATGTTACATATCAAAGGATTTATCACAGGAGGTTAAGTTAGATACAGAGGAAGACAATAGATGTGGACATGAAAAAGGGCTAAGACAACCCCTAGCAGTCGGCTATGTAGAATATTCCAGACTCTCCACAGTTTTTCCAGAAGCCATCCAGAGCGAGATCCTGTATCAAATTAAAAAAGAAAAAAAGAAAAAAAAGAAGACAAAGTCGCTTATATTTGGTATAAGCCTTAATGTTACATAAAAAAAAAAAAATACAGCACCACATGTCATGAAATTATATACATACACACATGGATTTTCAAATGGGAGATAATAAAGTCACTACAAGCTTCCTCCTAGGTCTTAGAAAATACATTCACAAGTTCTTAGCAGAATGACATATTTTTGTTTACTCATAATTCAAGGCTTACCTCAGCATCCAGGTTTTAATTATATATCTACTTTTGTAAGCTGTTTTAATTATGTCCTTAGTCATTGGCACTTTACATTTTCACTGAGGATACACAATTGTAATTTTTCCTCATATTTTTGTTTCCTCTTTTTTCAGTTTGTATAACTATGATAAAACAAGCATAGTTAAGAGCATGTCACTTTTCCAAAATATTTTTCAAATCTTCAAATATTTTTAATATTTACTACCTAGGCTAAACTGAAATTTTATTGAGACTCCAAGTTGTGGTTACTGAACTATTGGACCTAAACTTTGTATTTGAACAAACTGCGTATTTGAAATTCATGTTTCTTGTCTTTGTGTATTTTACTATGTTAAAGAACTATCATTTTCTTATTGATTTTAAATAATTTTGCATAATAGAAGTATTAACTTCTATCCCAAGAGGTCAAATATTTTCCAAATATGCCTGAATTTCATAACTTTTTAAAAAATCTTGTCTTTCATGATATTTGAGGTATTTTTCACCAGAATTTAACACATCACTACTTAATTGAATAGTACATACTTCCTCTTGGTTTTCTTAGACAGTCTGTGTTATATAATATTAAAAAGAAGGTGTTGATGCTAAATTGTTGCTTTCAGATGCCATCCCTAATGCCCACCTGCAGTCTGATTTTATGTATGTTGCTTAACTCAGTAATGTTCCAATTTAAAAGCAAGAGTAGGTCGTACTGAAAACAGGGCCATGTGAGCGTAGTGGCATAGGTAACATTACAGTAGTGTCTTACAGTGGCTACTCATCAAATGAACACTAAATTCTTAGGAACTTATGGACCAGCTTCACATCTCTCCGTATGGTTGCTTGGGGCCAAGTTCTATAACTGGAGTTTAAAGGTGTGTGAAGCAGAGGAGAAAAGCAAAGAAAGACTATGAAGCCTAGCTTTTTCTCCAGATGTAGTATATGAGAGTATTTTAAAGAAATGCCACAGTGTTTTATGTATATAAAGAATAAATGTGAATGCATTGAGATTGAATATTGAATTTTCTCTTCTTTTTATCTCAAGAGTCTAGTAAGATGCTATAAAAATACACCTGAATACAACCTGTATTTTTGAGGACTGGCAGAATGGTGGAATAAATGTCTTTTAAAAAACTGATTTTCTTGAACTTTAAAAAAACTGAATTGTACGTTTTGAACCCTATCTGAGAACTTGTTAGTGTTGGAGATGCAGTCTTTGTGGTGCATCCTTTTTTACTTGTACTAAATTCAAAATTCTTCATGTTGAACTTCCAAAGTGTAGAACAATTATTCTCACAATCCTGCATCGCTTGAGCCTTACCCTAAGCATGATTATGTGCCAGTGAGTCCATTGTTAATCATTTATCACCTAGAGTAACTTTGGATACAAGAGTTCTAAGCAACTGTGCACATAGAAAAGGCATGACCTAGGGGATTAAGTAATCCTATTAGTGACTTTTAGCTCAATCATTCCTTGACTGTATGACATTAGGAAATACTCTTCTGACCTTAAGTTTTATCTTAACTAAAATGAAAACCAAGACACTTATCTTACGGAGCTCATGTAATTCCTGGCAAGAATGTATCATGGGATATGTGTTAAATATTAATATAAAGGATAAAATTCCATATGTTCATTTCTTCAGTAGCTTCCAGGGAAGTAATAGGTTACTATGTGAAAAATAACCTATCATGTTTTTGTAGTTCTCAATAGCATGACTGAAACTATTGACTAGTGATGAATGGAATGTGATTCTTCTGTCTAAAATTTAATCATCGCTGCATTAACTGTCAACTATGGCACTGATTTTTTGAAAAGTTCTTAAATTTTTAAGTATCATTTTCTCATCTAAAAATAATAACATAATCATACTGTTTCACAGAATTGGTTTGAGATTTATCATTACAGGTAAAGTGTTTTGCATGTCACTAAGACACAGTAAATATTCTCTAGACATCATCTAGAGCAGTTGCTCACATGATGGATGAACGGCCTCAATCACAACGATAATAACTGAAAATTCAAGAAAACAGCTTTCTTCAGGCTGGTCGTGATCTCCCTGTGTAGTCCAGGCAGACCTCAAACTCACAGCAATCATCCTGCCTCAGACTCCCAAATGCTGATTACAGGGCTGCACTACCACACCTGGCATTTGTGGTGCTAAAGGATAGAACTCAGGACCTTGGACTTGCTAGGCCATCACTCTCACCACTATGCTATTCCTCCAGCAGTAACTTGATCTCTTTAGTTCCTTATTTTACTGTGCTTAGTAACATAGAGTGTAAAGAGACAAAATCAAATGTGAAACTAAAAAACATGGAACATTTTAAAAATGTTGTTTTATGATAAAAGCAACAATTACATTTGTATTATAAAATGCAGGTCTTAAGAAATCCTTAACATGGCTTATAATGAAAAGCCATTAAATCACTCAAATATGTTCACCTACAGGCTCAACCATTATCTAGAAAAAGCTACAGTTTTTTCTTTGTTCAAATATCAAATCACCTCATCAGCAAGTATATCTCTTTTTACAACAATAGAGTGCTTAAATTTTTTCTAAATTTTTTAATGCATGTTTTTACATTTGATTGTTGTAATTATGGGAAGAAAGTAAATATTATCACATGAACACTTTGAAATGGAGGCAGCGTCACTTCAAACACTACAGAATATTGGTGGTGTGTTACAAAGCTTTTTATTTTCTAATTTTATGGGTGTCTAATTATTTTGCTTGGCTTAATCAAGAGTCATTGATGTATAAGTTTGAGAAGGTCTTATGTTACATTTATTTAATAAGTGACATGCTTTTGGTGCTGTTGAACTAACACAATCTCTGATTTCATTTAATGCAGTCTTGATGAAGTGACTTCTCTGGTTAAGCCTTTATCAGCACAATTCCATTTTCTAGCCTTGAAATCAGGCAAAAATAATGAGACGCTCTGTAGTTCTTGGCCCAGTGTTGTCCAATTCAAATATAACATGAGCATTCCACCTAATTTACACTTTCTTCAATAGTTACATTTTAAATAGGGGAAAAATAATTGTATATTTTATCTAATGTAACATGTCCAAAATATTATAATTTTAACTGGCCATAATATAGACATTATTAGCAAGCTATTTTATGCTGTTTTGGCTCTAAATCTTCAGCATCCCACATGCATTTTATTTTTTATAATACATTTGAAAGTTCACAGTGCTTAGCATGGACGAGCAGTGTAATCTGAGAGCAACTGGGACCTCTTACAGGCCATTTTGACTCTTGGTTAAATAAAATTGAAGCATCTCCAAGCTTTAAGTGGTCTATTGGGAATACTCTACTTGTAGACTTATCCTGGAAACTCAGCTAATTAACCTTTGTTCTTATAATCATTGAATAATTTTTTATTAATTCAAATGTAAATTTCTTTTAATTGACTCTTCATGTGTTCTTATCTCTTCACTTATTCTGACTTTTTCCTTTTCCGTGAGATTTCTCTTAGTCTCACCAGGACAGTCATAAGGTAGGAACAGCCTGAGGCGTACGTATCTTGAGAGGAAGCAAAAAAATAATTCCCTTTTTCTTACCGGTACCTGATTTCCACAGAAGTCACAGACAAACTCCAAAGTTTTACTAGGCAAATTTCATTTATTTTTGTTTCAGGTAATGGTCAAAATTCAGGCTTCTTTTCAGTGAAGACCTTGAAGGTGGGGAGGATTAGTGCGTTTTTTCTGCTCCTGAAAGTCACTCACTTGGACTTCATGAGTACACAGTTCCCAAGGTTGTTTTCAAGCTTTACCCTTCAACATAAAAAGACGGAGAAAGCATATGCAGTCCTCAATCATATCCATGCAGAAACAGTACACAGCATTTTGGCTTAAGTTCCACTGGCAAGTAGTAGCCACCCACTAACTTGCTGCAAGGAAGCGAAGAGAAGGTGCTTCCCAAGAGCGCTTCTCCCTCATGGAAAGGACTCTTCTGCGCCTCACATTCTAATAGCCTTTGAACTGTAAACTTTGCAGAGGCTCAGCCTCACCTGAAAGAGCAGCAGTGATAGATAGAGGCACAGAAGTAGGCTACTTCTGGTTCCAGCGCCTGAGTGAATTAATGAGCTACCTTAAATCTAGTGTTTTCCTTCCCTGTCAGGATTGCTGGGACTTGTGGCAGAGATGGGAATTCTTTTCCCAATTTCATTACCTTCATTCTTTATAAAGGTAACTCTGAGTGCGTTTGGGTAAGGAATTCACCCAGCTCAAAGCGACGTTTTCCAGAGAGGGTCGAATATATAATTCACCATTTGGCCAATGCCAAAATTGGCAATTTATTATTTTTAGTTTGGTTTAGTTGTTTTTGATTTACTGATGCTTCCACATAAGAGTTTTGAAAGCTTCATTTTAGATTTTTCTAAGGGCAGTAAGTTATAAGGAGTAGTTACATACACACTGAACTTTTCAAAGTCTCAAACATTAGTGTACTAAATAGAACAGGTTATGTAATGCTGCACTAATAGACAATTCTAATTTTCAGTGGCTTATCTTAATTAAAAAAGTCTATGATCAAGGCAAATTCTGCTAAAAGTCAAGGTGATTTCTACAGCTCTTCTTTGTACAGTGAATTGACTTAAGGGGCTGAAGGTTCACTTTTTCTTCTCAAATTCACAGACTCTTAGGAGTCCATCAGAGAGAGCTGGCAATAAGGAGGCCTGTGTCTAATACATGCAGATACTAAAATCTTACTGAGAAGGCAATAAAAGACTATTTATGTGTTTAAATGTATCTCTACTTCCCATATTTTGCATACTGTTTTCCAATTTCTTAATATGTGATGAGGTCTAAAAACTCCCTTGAGATGCTTTAAATGATGATGAATAAGTAGTTTAAAAACCACACTGACTACAATTAGTCATCCTCTTTACTACTAACACTATTTTAGCAAACTAAAAATGATTGTCTCTTAAAAGCTTCTTTCCAAAAGCTCTCTCCACAGGACTGATTTCCAAAAGCCACTTGTAAACTCCTCTGTCTTGTCAAGGTAGGCTAATGGAAGACAAATTCCATCACAAACTGAAATTATGCCTCCTGCACAGCTGGCAATACAACCATTGGTACATGAGAAAGGCATGAATAAGATTATGTCTCAAATAAATTATCCACTGATTATGTTCATTAACTGCCTGTCATAGGTATTCAATTATCTAATTATCTGTAAAATCTTGTGCCAGGTGTTACTTGTGTCCACATTTTTATTATATTATATTTTATTAACACAGTTCATCATTTGGAGTATTCTCACTTAAAATATTTAGGCTTGAGTAAAATATTTTTCTTTTTTTCATTTTAGAGACCCGAATTTGCACATGATATCATCTAAATAATGTATGAAGGGAGTCTGTGAATTCAAATTCATGTGTCCATATTGGAGCAACTTTGTGCACTGGCCCAACAGCTTACTATGCATGCAGATGTTAAGTTGTGTGTCCTCGGTCATCTGCTTATAATGAAAAATGACAGGCTGACTTGATTTCATCTAGCATAAATATCTCAGGCATCCACATTGGCAAATTTGACCTAGAAGGTCTTATGAAGGCTTTGCGGTGACATTCCTGGATAAATTAAAATGCATATCTGTGCTTTCATATATGAACATGTATGTGATTTTCCACTGAATAGTTTTTTCAAAATCTGGAGATTTTCATCCACAAACCAAGAGTATAAATAACACTATTTTCCTCCCAAAATAAGGTAACTATGAGAGATATTGTCAAGATCGTGGTGGCTACTTTAGTGAACGTAAAGAAATAAGCTCTTCTGAGCTGTATTTTTTTAAAAACATAGGAATTTATATAGGATTTTACAAAGATATGTTGGTTTGTATCAGTTTTTTATAGCGACTTCAATTTCAACTGAAACCAGGAGTAAGTCTTATTTTACAAAACTAATCACTTTATTTTGCTTTGATTGCCTGGTCCAATGATGTATCGTAAAGCAGCCATACATAGGCATCGATTGGTGAATGTAAAGTGAGAATATCCAAGTAGAAGTACCACTAGAGCAGAAAGAAAACATGAGAGAAACGACTTGTTCACAAATAAACATTTCCTTTTCTAATAGAGCCAGAATTCATTGTGATTGCTTTCCCATTGTCATGTTTCTACTTAAAATTCTAACAAAATTACCCAAACCTTTTTAACCTCACTGTTTTTTTTTTCTTTCATTGGTCTGTGTTCTTAGCTTTCAACCATCTATACTCTTCCTTATAAAATCTAACCCCAGCTACAGGATACGATATTTAGGATCTAAAAAAATATCATTTTATTCTGCTCTTTCCCTGTGGGTAAGTGTGAGGCTGGGGGAAATTTTTGTAAGGGTTAGAGAAACAAATAAGAATAACTTCTTAGCTGTTAGCAATTCCATACTGTAGGGCTGTGACTGGGTTCTTGGCTTTAATTCTGTCGTGTTCTGTTTTTTTTTCTTTGTTTCCAACATGCTAGTGTCCCCAGTTTTAGTAATGTTCTCCCAAACAATAAGTATTTCTTTGCTGGAACATTTTTTCATATAGTCACACTCTTGAGCATTGTATTCATTTTTGGCTTTATTTATATGTCTAAGGTTCATCTGTCTATTAAAGAAAGGTATAGAGAACTTCAAGTATAAATTATAGGGCTTTGCATAGCAGAAACAATTTATTTATTTTTCAATGGCTACATTATTGGACTGTAAACTAGTGCAATCCCTGTGCAAATCTGTCCAGACACTCCTTAGGAAACTGAAAACAGAAATCCCACTTGACACAGCTATACAAAATAGCTAAAGACATCATGTTACATGGACAAATACCAACTGTCTTTCTATAATAACACAACTCACAATAGCTAAATCCAGGAGTCAGCCTCTATGTCCATCAATGAATGAATGGATAAAGTCAGTGTGGCACAGTGTAGTCTTATGCTTCAATAAAGATGAATTTGAAGCATTTGTAAGAAAGTGGATGTACAGATTACAACGCTTAGTGACGTACACCAATGTAAGTGGTGAAGAATCTCATAGTCTTACCTATATGAGAAACCGAAAACACAAATGACTAACTAAAAGAGCAATATTAGAAAGAGAGCCTGGGGGTAGGGTGGCACACTCCTCAGAGATGGCAAGGGGATCTGAGGATGGGTGAAAGGACAGGAGTGGTGAAGGAGAGAAAGACTGAAGAGCGGTATGGACAGACACCAATTCCCCGAGCTTCATGCAAACACTAGGTAAATGAATACGGATCACAAACATATGCACATAAAGAGACAGAGACAGGAAACAAAAAGAAGGGGAAATTCCCGTGGAAGAAAAAAGCAAACAATGGTAAGATCTCCTCCAATCAATCAGATGGTTTCATCGCAGAGTTCCCACTTGACTGGGTTTACAACATAAGTGAGAATTCTTCAAGTAATCAATGGGAAATAAAATTCTAATCAGTAGCCTCTGCCAACTCAGAGAAAGATAAACTAGCAAACATACGTTAACTAGAAAATCAGCCCTTCTAGTGCATAATTTACAGAAGAGGAAACAGGAAGGAGAGAAAATTACATGGTAATGTATTTGATTTATGAAAAAAAATATGAAATGAGGTGTGAATGGTATTATTTATACCATATGGTAGATGAGGAAAGTGAGACTCAGGATTTCCCTAAATCACCTGGCTATGTCTGTACACCTGTAAATTCTTATTCCAAATCTCATATTTCCACCAAAACTTTATTACACATTAACAACTCTCTCATTCGTTTCAGATTACCTAACCTATATGTCAACTAATCACTCATATAAATTTAAAATATGTTTTGAAATCAGTAATACTGTGCTTGAATTCATGCTAATGGAGGATGAAGTAAAGCCATGTATCTTAGGGAAGAAAGTGTGGAAATTCAAGAAGCAAATAACAGAAATAAAAATAAAGAGGAAAACAGACATTTAAATTGAATCTATTGTTTTCTTTTGATTTATTTAGTGTTTGTGTGCCTAGACACATTTTAAATTTTATTTTACACTATCAAGGACAAACCCACAGCAGGAATTTTTGTTCAAGACTCTAAAAGCTTATGAACAAGATTTCCTGTAGGTTAAGACACAGAGTTAGAGTAAAAAATTTTTTTAAAGTGAAAAATTAATTAAAATAAAATATGAACATATATATGAATATGCATATAATGTGAATACATGTAATATGTTATACTTTTAATGCTCAAAAATGTATGTTATATGCCATCTGAGACTGTGAGATGAAGCTACTTAAATAAATTATGGAATGATAAATGTAAAATTTCAGATTAACATCTCAGGAAATTTAGATCAATAGAATTGGACAATAGGAGCATATTGGATTTTCATTGGTATTTGATAATGTTTCAATTGTTAATTTGAATAGCAGGCTTCAGAACGTTCAATTAATCAATATAATTTTAATTAACAATGATCACATAAAGTTTTCAAACTGTTAAGTAAAAATAAATTTTTATAAAATTCAGATATAAACAGTTACTTCCAAATTTTAAATAGCCTCCAAGCTATAACATCTACAACTTTACCCGTTTATTATATAAATAGTTGTATTGTCTTTGTACTAATTTTTTTGGATTCCAAAGTCACTGTGATCAGAAAGAGAAGTCATTCGGAGGCAGACAGAGCCAGGCTGACACTTGGTTTCCTCCATCTCCTGGTGCTCATACTTTTGTGTATTTTTCTTGATTGTGGATGGGACCTGTGACTTCCTTCTTCCTAGCTGAGTATGAGACATTACTTCCACTTTAGTTCAGGTTTTAAGGCAAAAGTAAAGGACGAAACTCTGGTGATGACATTAAAAGCTGGTAGACTAGATCTAGAGATTTTCTTCACATGATTGATGAGGAAAGCGGCATTCCAGAAGAAAAGGAGCTTGGGCTACCGTCTTGATTTCAGCCTTGTGAGGCTCTAAACAGAGACCTCAGTAGAGCTCTACCATACCCTGCTATAAATTGCTAAGCATATTTTTCAGCTTTCCTGTTACCGTGATGCAACATCTGGCATACACAACTTAAAGGCAGAGAGGTTTAATTTGGCCTATGGTTTCAGAGCAGATAGTCCATTGTTGGCTGGCGGCAAGAGAGAAACAAAATGGCAGAATGACCCAGCAGAGCACAGGTGCTCTGTTCATGGGGATTGGAAACGGAGTAGGGGAACAATGCCAGAAAGGAAGAGTCGAGGGACCAGATCTAACAGCCGAGATCAGGACCCACCCCGACACACCCCAAAATGTGCTACATTCATCTCCTTAGCAGCTCCCTTGCCAATCAAATTGACGTAATTAATCTTAGTTATCCGCTAAGTTTCTGACAACTTGTCATATAGCAACAGAAAACTAATACACTTTTTTAATAAACAGAATGATATGATTTGTTTCTGTATGACTTTGATTTTTAGAGGTCATTGTAGCATTAGTTCTAATGTTATGCACCACTAATCTACAGAAGACATGTCATTTTTTAGGCAACGATTATTGACAGCTCACTTTCTGAGATACCAATATTGATAAATGACTTAGTTACTTTATCAAAGAAATATTTAATTCACTTTAATATCATAGGGCATTGATATTAAATTTACATAAAATTAAACCAGTATTTTCAGTTTAGTTAATTTACATTTTCAGACTTTTTCATTTGTGTTTTGGTTGTGAATTAAGAAAATGCTTAAGAAATTGAAACTTTTCTTAGCCTCATTGTTGGCTGACTTAGGACTCAAAGTAATCATAAGAAAAAAAATCTCGTGGAAGTATAGCAACTCAATTTTATAGTATGATGGTATAAAGTACATAGTTGTCAGAAAATAGGATCTCTGAATAATGGTAACAATAGATAGAAAGTTGTATAAGGAACAATTTCTATAGTGAGCAGATAGAAGTTGGGGAAAGATGGGGAGAAGGTGAAATATGTCACCGTGTCTTGGTGATAGTCTTTGAACCCTGGTTTTATGGTAGAGCGTGAGCTGCCTGGCTGTAATTCAGCTCCGTATTTTGCCCTTTAGAGTTTTTGTTCCTAAATATATCTCTGAAATAAAATGACAGCCTTATTATTGATATGGAGATCACACACACACACACACACACACACACACACACACAGAGAGAGAGAGAGAGAGAGAGAGAGAGAGAGAGAGAGAGAGAGAGAGATACACACACATGTCTTGTCAAAGAGCTCCTACTGCAAGGAATGCAGCTACCTGAAGTCCCAGCCCCTGCAGGAGCTGCTTCTGCTTTTGAGCCAGGATCACACACTTCCTGCATTGCCTCCCGTCAATGGCCCTGCGTGGTGTAGATTGAAGCATTCCCCATCTTTGACCAGTCTGGGTTTCCTCCACGAAGGGTCTTTCCACTGACACTCCCTGCTGGGCTGGCTGAGTCTCAACACAGCCTGAGTGTCTCCTACCCAATTCTTCCTTCTTATTTCTTTGGTCAAAGGTTTTTCTTGTATATTTTTGCTTCTCATAATTTTTTTTTGGCTTCTAGAAATTACCATCCATGTACTTCTCCTTCTGCTCCCTTTTGCATCTGTTTCCCAAGGATTCCATGGTTATCATGTCTCTATTTGGAAACTATAATGAAATGGAGAAGTTGTATCTCTATCAATATTTGCTTCACAGAAAAGAAATAGATTTTTTCTTTGTAATGAGGTCAAAGATTCTTAAAAAGCCCAGTAACAGAGAATTAAGTCTAAAACACAGTGCAATAGAAATAGTCTTATTGCTTACAAAAAACTATTTGAGCAAAGTTAATTGGCAATTAAAAACTATTTCATTTGGTCAGGTAGAGTGACAAGGTTGATGATAATATGAATCTAAGATAAACACATATGTACACAAAATATCAAAGAGTATGAGACATCTGAGGGCAGCATCTGTGCCATATTTATCCTCATCCGACTTTTGAGGACATGGATAAGTACAGTGATTTTTGAAGTTTTCCCCAAATTGAGGTCAAATTCAATTTTAGTTATTTTGTGCCAGCAAATCCAGACACAAAAAGACTTCATTACATTAAGTTTGTCTGACACGGCCAATCTTTGCTATGAGAATTGAACAGGGACATGTAAAGCTAAATTTGAAAACATATTATTTGAAGAATCATCCATTCTTCTCAGTTTGTCAGTCCCTTAAATGAGAATTTTGAGTCCATGTGTAACTAAGACATAAGAAAGCACTTACTGGTCTGGCTTGGACTGCAGGTGGATGGGAATGTGTCTAATTACTTCACTGCTACTAGTTTGTTTTTTTTTTTTTTTTTAACAGCCTGCTGAAAGGAATTTTGTAAATGCGGGAAGAAAGCCTAACTTAAAGGGGTTAAGCTGCTAAACTCCTGTGACCTACTGTCAGGTAGAAGTGACAAATTGTAAGCAAATCATAATCCCTTCCAATCAGCAAAATGCCAGCCCACATATCAGCCACAGGAAGACTTCAGCAAGTTTAATACATTCACTTTAGGAAAGCAGAATTTAAAGAGCGGCATTTGTGGATCCTTTAGGGTCCTGCTGCTTTATAGATTTTAACTGCGCCGGTTTGCAGGATGTCAGCTGTGTTCTGAAGGTTTACATGGAGACTGTGTCTTTTATGAAGATTCATGGAGTGGCTCGACGTGGGGATAAGCTGGCTCACGGGCTCCCACTTGCAGTTTCTCCTCCCAGTGGAAACCGCAGGAAGGTGGAGGAGCTGGAATCCATTAGAAAAGTTTTAGCTGCTAGCAAAAAAAAAAAAAAAAAAAAAAAAAAAAAAAAAAAAAAAAAAAAAAAAAAAAAAAAAAAAAAAAAAAAAAAAAAAAAAAAAAAAAAAAAAAAAAAAAAAAAAAAAAAAAAAAAAAAAAAAAAAAAAAAAAAAAAAAAAAAAA
>PVKB01001189.1:0-11705 GCA_004027205.1 Ctenodactylus gundi | reverse complement strand
AATGCAAATAGGAAAGAGACTCTCCTTTTGCTGAAGAGTAGAGTAGCATCCTCTTGAGATTTCCCAAGTGGCCTCTTTATGTCCAGTTACAATCAGGTGGTATGACCGTTCAGAATGTGAGGGAGGCTGAGGAGAAGACATAGCAAAAGAGTGAGGCAGTCGTAGCATGCTTGACAACGTATGTTCATTTCTGTGGAATTAGAGTACTTTTCCTTTTGAAGAAATTCAGAAAACTAAGAGCAAGGAACACAGGTGGGGAACCTTAGGGTATCCTTGAAATTACATTTTATAACTCCTGGTCTAGTCTATGTCTGTTCTAATTTGAAGGACGTTCAAGTCAGTTTCATCACAGAACTTTGCATGCCTCAATATTATATTTACTCCAAAAAAGCCCAGCAAGAATGAAATGAAAACTGATATTCTCAACACTGAATCTTACCACTAGAAAGAACATGTTCAAATTTGTATTTTATTAACTTGTTCATATTATTTATACACACCTATAATTTTAAAGCTTATAACCATTTACATTCTGTATCTATATAGAATGGAGTACTGCTCATCTAAAAAGACAGACAAATTTGAAGATTTTATAGGTAAATGGATGCAACTTGGGACTGTCATGCTTAGTGATATAAGTTAAACTCGGAAGGTTAAATATTGTATCATTTCTCTAATATGAGAATTCTAGAATACTGGCATTTTATAGACTCAAATGGGGGGTGAAAGTGAGAATTGGGATGGATAATGAGAGAGGTAGTGGGAGGGCCACAAAGATAGGGGTGAAAGGATTGTAATGTTGATGTGACATATAGGTGCACATATATGTATATATCTCAAGCTCAGTGTAACCATTTTGTATCACACACACACATACGTGTGTGTGTGTGTGTGTGTGTGTGTGTGTGTGTGTACTAAAATGGGAAAAAACAATTTCTACTTCATAGCTTCATAGTTTTCCCACCTACCGTTGGGACCAAGCATTCCTGACAATCTTTCTATGACTGAAAGTCCAGCATGCAAAGACAGAAAAGGCACAGTGGGCTGTGTGCCATGATGATATTCCTCAGGGCCTCCACACTCAGGAATAGCACGTACTCAGGTGATGACCTTTGTGTGTCATTTACTTTCCCTGAGGTATTGGTTCCACATTTGTAAGACCAAATTAAACATAAAATAAGAATAATAATTAAATAAGAAAATTCCTACAAATTGCCTAACAATCATTTGTAAAATGATACCAACTAGACTCATATAACTAAATTAAATTTAAGTAAAGTGAAATAAAATTAAAAGTTCAGTTCCTTAGCTGCACATCACATTTCAAATACTCGCCAGCCACATGGGGCTGGTGGCTGTATATCACATTCTACAGTGCAGCATATCATCACAGAAGGTCTCATTGGACAGCACTACCTACACTATAGTAGAACATTGATACATATTTTTACTTTTTCCTTTTGCTTCTCTTGAATGTCCTTGGGAAAATATTACTTAGGAGCTTGATTTCCAAATCATAGAATATGGACATCCTTAAGGCCAAGATCATTGCATTTCATTTAATATTTATGTCAAAGTGTAAGTGAATGCCTCTCACAATGATTCCATAAATACTTATATCCTCTGAAAACTGAGACTTTTTATTGGTTGTAATTAACAAATCACTAATTCAGGATAATTACGTTACATAATATTCTCTACAAATGTAGTTGTTAGGGAACGAATGACATGAGTGACATTGGAACCCAATGGGCATCTGAGCAAATGTCCTTTCCATTTTCTAGATGACTCACTCACTAAGTTGTCAACAAGTTTCAAAACAGAGCCCAGTGTTTCGGTGCTGCATATTACTCCATGACATCCTTAAAAAATATTTCAAAGTAAAATTATGGAAAAACAGAATTATTACTAAAGTCCGAGACAAAAATTTCAATCTCTATTCTATGATCAATTTTACTAAAATTTTAATATATTATATCATATAATAGGCAAATACACTAATATTATAATTCATAATGTGTATATGAGCACTATAGTTACTAAAATTAATATTTGATATTAATATTTATATTAATAAAGAATGAATGTGTTCACATTATTAATATTGTTTCATGATTAACAGACATGGAACTCTGCAAGAACATCTCATTGTGTGAAAATTTTATGATTGGGCAAGTTTGATGAACTGATTGATTACCAAGCTATAATAAATTGTGAAAAAATGAAATATTTCAAGGTGGACCATCTAGGCTCTTGATATCTTACTGATGTTGCAGCACACACAGAAAAGCCAAAGTGTAACTCCAGAGTCACCCCAGATTGCCCTCAGAGAGCTCCCTAAAGTACCTTTCTGATCTGATATCTAAGGAGTCAGAGGAGGGCAGAATATGTAGCCAAGGAGCACAGCCTGTCTTGGGCATGACCTTTCAACGAACACAATTGTCTTCCCCAGAAGTTAAGTGGTCTCACTGAAGTTCCAAAACAGAGCTCAGTAAAATGAGTAGCTTCAATGAGAATGACCACAGGAATGGTGTGGAGCGGCAGATCTTCCCTGCTTATCTGAGGCATTGGGAAAACCACTGGCTCTTATGTTGTGTTCAATTTTTATGACAGTTACATTTGCTTGCATATTGTTTATCCAGATGTAGCTTTAAAATATGTTTTTTACCTATCAGTAAAAAAGTTTTACACACCACACACACACACACACACACACACACACACACACACACACACACAGAGAGAGAGAGAGAGAGAGAGAGAGAGAGAGAGAGAGAGAGAGAGAGAAATTTTTAGACAGCTCCCATGTGCTGGGGTTACAGGTGTGTGCCACCATGCCCATGTAAATTTTATGTATTGCTCCAAAATCAAATTCAGGGCCTTGCATATGCTAGGCAAGCATTTTAACCACTGAGTTATACCCTCCACCCCCTGCCCAGGTGGTAAAGGCTTATTAAATGTCAGTTTGCCATAGCTTGAACTAAATAGAGTAGAAACTAATGAAAATTCTTGAGGCCGATGCTAAAACCATGGATTTATTGGCAAAAGCTTTGTGACAAGAGATTCAAACAAAAAGGAGGGCAACAATGCCGTCATTCAGTGGTGCGGTGTGGGTGTGCAGTGAACTGTGTGTTTTGATTCTGATGCCATCCCAAAGGAAATCTTTTATTTCTGTAGATCCTGAACTATTTCTGGATGTAAGAAAACAGTGCAACTATCTTCTTGAAGGGATCTCCACACGCCAAAAAAGAAACTTGATTCTGCAATTGGAATAGAAGTTTGGCTTTATTTCAACCCATTGTTCATTGCCATGTGGTCCAATTTCAATGCACACTATGAGCTAATTTTTTCGGATGAGATCAGGCATGTTCAGGGTGGTATGGCTGTGGACATGAGCTAGTTTTTAAAATTAACTTGTGTGTTAAAATTTATCTAGTATTTATATAGTACTTTAAGCCAGGCCAAACAAGTGAGGGTCTGTTTTGTTTTGGCCACTGTCCATTAAATTTGTAAAAGCGATAAGGTTAGATATTAATAAAATTGATGGATACTTATAGAAAGTTATGTAAAACACAATTTACTGGAAAATATGGTCACAATCAGCATAGTAAATTCTGATTCTTCTGTTTCTTACAACCAAGACTTAATTAGGAAAGTTTGACTAGGAAATGTATCCAGGCCCTTCATCTAAAAAAATAGAGCTGGAGGACAATTTCTTATAGATTATCATAATATAATTCCATAGTTTTACAATAATAATATTTGCATTTGCTAATAATTTGATAATATCAATCAAATGATGAGTCATATTTCAGTTTATAAATTATTGTATTAAAATAGTTTTGGATAATCACAGTCAAGGACTATGTAGTTCTAAAAAATCAAGATGTTTATACATGTAAAATAAAACTAGTATTGACTGGACATTATACACACACACACACATATATATATATATACATATATGTGTATATATATGTATATATATATATATATATAGACACACACATATATATGAAGAGAGAGAGAGAGAGAGGGAGACTACTTGTGTGATACTACACACTGAGCCCAGAGCCTTCACAATAAGCTACACTCCTAGAGCCCCTTTTTTTCCTTTTTTGTTTTGAGAAAGTCTTTCTAAATTGCTCAGAGTGGGCACAAACTTGTGATCCTCTTGTCTCAGCTTCCCAGAGTGCTACGATGACAGATTATTATATGTTTTATTTTAAAATTATTGTTATGATAGTTTTAATTATACTTATATAGGTGCAGTTTGATCATTTTGATATGTGTATAAATATAATTACCAAATTAAGGTAGGTAGCATTTAAATCTCCTTAAACATGTAAACTTTTCTTGATTAATAAAACATAAATTTACATGCTTAATATGGGAGAGTATGATCCTTGAATACATGTGTGTGATATGAGCGGTTCAAATCATGGTAAACATTGTTCTTATCATCATTGCTGTATACTTCTGTTGGCTTCTAGGCCAGTAACTTTTCTGTTACTTACAGCCACTTTTTTTCATTCTTTACATATTTTACATTTATTTTGTTTAAGAAGTTAATGATTCACCCAAATATAGCACTATTTAGTCACTTAAAAGCATTCCAATTTGGAACGGTTGTATTATATTTGCAAGTTACGTGGTGGTGTTATAAGCAGGTTACATTTCATAGTCTGGTAATGCTTTTAAGTTTTGAAATTTGTATGAATAAATATAAATACTGTTTAACTATAAATAAACCTTTTAGTCCCCAAAGGAGACTGAACTTAACAAATATGGTAAACATGATTAGTTTAAAAATAAGGTTTTTTTGTGGTTTTCTAGATAAAATGTATCTGTGAGTATATTTACACAAATATATCATCACAAATAATATGTGCAGTGGATTAACATGGACACCTGAGATTTAAATTTGAGAACACATCATCCACTGGGAATGGCGTCATAAGTCAGCATAAGTCGATGAGTTGATGTGCGCCAAAGTGGATGTAAGACTTTTTCTGTCTCTTCTTTCCAGGAAGGAAATAGTCACTTGTTTCCTACCTCCTCCATTCTACCTAGAGTGTATTTACGATCGTTTAGTTCTACAGTGTTGCTTGTTAACGATTTATTCCCTATCAGCCAATTAATCTATCGATGGATAGTTGGATGTTCTGGAAGCCTCTGTTTGTTGGGAAACTAAAAGAATTCCTCTCACTACTCCAAGTTTGGACTCTGAAGGAAGCAGGTTCTAACGATGAGGCAGACATGTGGAAGGTCAATGAGGGAATCTCAGGGAAAGGAGAAACAGGGCTGCCCTGTGGTCTGGGGAAAGCTCAGCTGAGAAGGCATCTACAGCTCAGTTGACCCGGCAGTGCTGCGCTGAGTTAGGAAGCGGCGGGGTGAGGGCGCTAGGCGAGTGTGCACCGGCGCGGCCGTCTTCAGCTGAGTGGGCTTGGCAGGGGTTCTAAGCAGGGCTTCCTGCTCAAAGCATCCTCAGAGGCTGAGAAAGTAGGTCCTTCATTCCTGAAGGGGAATGCCACATTAAAATATCTGTCAAATTGATAATATATCTCTTTCTTGGAAATTAAATCTCGAGTTAATAGCACAAGAAGACAGACTGGTCATAATTTATTCATGCTAGTGACAAATTCATCCGCTTGCAATCATAATATTCAGCAAAAGGAAAAACAGCAGCCAATTGGTCACAGACGAATATGAAAGCACAAACCTATTTTCCTAAGATTGAACACACACACACACACACACACAAAAGACAGAATTAATGCTTGGGTATTAGAAAGCAAGGCAGGCAATATTTACGTGTTTTCAAATGTAATAAGATATTTGTTATCATTTGTTCTTTAAACATTTTATTAGAATATATTGGTAAAACAGCACAATGATGTTACATTTTAGGAAATTGGTATATATAAAATATTTCACTCATTTTTAATCCCCTTATTTCCCTGTCCATTTCTTACTTTCTCCATCTCCATCCTTGTTTTCCACATCTTACCCTTTGGTTTTGCGTCATATCTTATTCATTCATTTATATTTTAGGCTTTTTATATAATAGAAAGCATGCAGTATTTCACGTTCTGTGTCTAGCTTATTTTAACGTGATGATCCCCAAATCCATCTTTTTTTTTTTTTTTTTGCAAATGGCATGATTTCCTTGTTTTTCAAGGCTGAATAATACGCCATTGTGTTGTGTGTACTCCATTTTCTCTACCCACTTACCTGTTAATGGGCGTCTAGACTGATTCCAAAACTTAGCTAAGATGAACTGTGCCTCTGTGAACGCAAGGTATATGTGTATTGCTGTATTACATTGCTTTAGATTCTTTTGGGCACAAACCCAAGAAAAGTACCGTAGCATCAAATGAACTTTTTCCTTATAATTCCTTCAGGAATTTTCACATTGATTTCCATAGTGGTTATGTTACCCACAGTAGAAAAGGATGTCTTTTACTCTGCATCTGTGTCAGTGGTCCTTGAGTTCTGATGACTTTCTTCATGATATTATGTTGACAATAGAGAATCTTCCCCTGCCCCCCGTATTTTACTGATATGCATAAATGCAAAATTTAAGGTTTACAATGAAGTTTAGCATTTATGTAATGCTGATTTGCATTTCCCTGAAGACTAAAGATGTTTTAAACTTTTTCATACATCTATGGGGCATTTGTACATCTCACTTGAGACGTATCCATTCAGATAATTTGCCCCCTTTTTTGATTGAGTTATTTGTGTGGTGGGGGGTTAATATTTTGGAGGTCTTTCTTTATTCTAGAATAGATATTAAAATCTTATAGAGGGCCAGCTAGGAGAGGAATTTTTTCATTCTGTATGTTGTGTTTTCACTCTGCTGTTTCGTTTATAGTGTAGAAGCTTTCAAATTCGGCAGCACCACATGCTGATCCTCACCACTATTTCTTGTACTCTTGAGGTCTGTTCAGGAAATCTTTGCCTGGGTCTATGGCTTTAAGTGTTTCCCCTATGCTATATTCCAGCGGATTTGGTGTTAAATCCAGGCCTTTGATTCGCCTTCATTTGGTTTTAGTTTAGGGTGATGTTGTGGATTGTCTATGGAACCATGTGATGTTGGTGGATTGGGGTCTGGTCTGGAGGGGTGGATTGCAGTTAAGTTAGGATTAACGGTGTGTAGTGGCCACACCTGGATGCAGGAGGGACTGGTTACTGGGCGGAGACCTGAAAAGATACATAAGCTGCACCTGCCTTCCTGGAGAGCGGGGATTAGTTTCAACGAGCCTCAGTTTGTCTTCCTGTCTGTCCGGGGAAGCTGCCTCCACCTCTCTCTCTGCGGTGTACCTCGATTGTTGCCAGCCACCCCTGAATGGACTATGACCTTCGAGACTGTGAGTTAAAATAAGCCTTTCCTTTCCTAAGTTTGTGGGTGTCGGGTATTGAGTCACAGCAACGAAAAACTAACTAGGACACAGCCTTATTGTAAATCATGAGCTGCAGCATTCATCTTGCTTGAGGTGGGGGAGGGTGGGCCTACCTGATTAGAAAAGTCCAGACCGCACACTCACTATTCTGAGCTGAGCCTACACTTGCCTGAAAGTCTCCCTAGGGAAGGTTGGAGCGGCTGATTGTTTGCCAGGCTCACTCTTGATCATGGGTGCAACTCTCCTCAAGTATTTTGGAGTTCACTTCCACTGGGGATGTCAGGATTCTAAGACAGCCAAGTGGAAATTCTTTCTATAATGGAAAGCATAAGGACCAAACACTGTGGAACTTGTCTTAGGAGCATACTGTATTCCAGGGCGACCTTGGGAAATCAAGACAAGTGAAAGCCCCCACAGTCTCTGTCTTTACTGGTCAGTGTTTATAGTGGGTCAGCAACCAGCAGCACCCTTGGATATGAGCACCCGTGGCCCTCTGCGTGTCCCAGCAGAAGGAAGTAGCCAAAAATCATCTTCCAGTGCTGCATGGAAGGAAGCTGAAGGATGAAGGGTGGACTGCGGGTTCCCTGTCCACCCTGAGCTGACTGAGAACGTCGTCAGTTCTTCCAGGCTCAGGGACGCAGGATAGAGGCGGTTCATGTATGTGATGTTAGCCAGATGAGACAGTGAGGCTTAAAGTTAATGTTTACAGAGTGGAAATTTAACTGCAAAATATGTTTAATTCAACTGGAGGCCAAGTTGTACCCCATCAATTTGTGCTTCTCTGTCCTCACACTTGTTGTTACGGTCTCCCGATGCATAGCGTTTCCCTCTTACACCCCACCTCACCATTCATCCGTGCACACCACAGTCAGATCTCTCTGCTTTCCCTGCAAGAGACATTATAATCACAGACTTTGGTAAGTGTCTCACCAAGGGTCTGCTGTGTCCTCTCCCCTGGCACTTAGAGAGTGGGTCTAGGTCGTCGCAGAGTGAACGCCTGTTCTGCCCAGTATTGTGGGCCACAGACATCGATGGTCTAGTCTGGAGGGGTGAATTACAGTTAAATTAAGACTAAAGGCGTGTGAGTTGGGATTAACGGTGTGTAGTGGCCACACCTGGATGCAGGAGGGCCTGGTTACTGGGCGGAGACCTGAAAGGATACATAAGCTGCACCTGCCTTCCTGGAGGGCGGGGACTAGTGTCAAGGAGCCTCAGTTTGGCTTCCTGTTTGTCGGGGAAGCTGCCTCCACCTCTCTCTCTGCCGTGTACCTCGACTGTTGCTGGCAACCCCTGAATGGACTGGGACCATCGATACGGTGAGTTAAAAAAACAACACCAAAAAAAACCTTTCCTTTCCTAAGTTTGTGGGTGTCGGGTATAGAGTCACAGGAATGAAAAAGTAACTAAGACAGGTGAGAGAGGAGGGTTTGAAGTTCATCCTCTGTGTGTGGATATTCAGTGCTCCTAGCGCCATTTGGTAAAGGCTGTCTTTTCTCTAGCATATATTTTTGCCTCCTCTTGTCAAAAATCAGGTGCCTGTAACTACATGAGGTTGTTTCTGTGTTGTCTGCTCTGTTCCACTTGTCTACGTTTCTGTTTTAGAGCCAGTCTTAGGTTGTTTTGTTACCAGGGCTTTGGAATATAATTGGTAATCTGGGATTGTGGCTCCTGCAGCATTTCTCTCCTTCATTCATATTCTGTGCCTTTTCTGATTTTGTACGAATTTGAGATTTGTTTTTACTGCTCTGTGAAGAACATTGTTGGCATTTTGATAGGAATTGTATTGAGTTTTTTAGATCTCTTTTAGTTATGTGGCCATTTTAACAATACTAGTTCCATTTTATAATTATGTCAGTTTCTATAATTTTGATGGTAGAGGTTTTTACTACTTGTTAGGTTGATTTTTAGGTATTTAAATTTTGAGGTTATTGTGAATAAAATTGTTTTCTTGATTTTCTTTGTGGGTTCATTATTGTTATCCAGAAACATCGTTTCTTGTGTATTGATTTTATATCCTGCAACTTCTCTGAATTTGTTTATCAGACATAAAAGTTTTCTCATGGAGTTTTACGCGTTTTGTAGGTAAAGAATTACGCCATTTGTAAATAGGGCTATTTCTCATTATTTCTTTTTATTCATGCCCCATTTGTTCCTCTTGCCTGGTGGCTCTGGCTACATTCAGAGTACTTATTGAACAGGAATAACGGGGATGGGCACTTTTATTTCTCATTTTAGAGAAAATGCTTTCAGAGTCTCCATTTAGTATGAGTAGGCGACTGTGGCTGTGTCATATATGGCTGTTACCAGGCGGATGTAAGAGCTTCTTGTTATTATTCTCATCAGGTCTTTTGTTTTAATCATGGAACATTGTTGGATTTTATCAAAGAATTTTTGTTTACACCTATTGAGATGATCGTGTGATTTTATTCATGTTTCTATATGAAGCACATTACATTATTTACATGCGTATTTTGAACCATTCTTGCACCTCAGGAAAAATATTAATTCAGACATGTTGAATGATTTCTTTAATGCACTGCTGAATTTTCTTTGTAAAGGTCTTACTGAGGTTTTTTTGCATCTATGTTTATCAAGTTTTTGTTTTTATTGAGGTTCTATCTAATTTTGATATCAGGGTGATATTGACTTCATAATTCACAGATGCTGAGTAAACTTGGAAAACATCTTTTCAAATTCTTGGAAAAGTTTGAGAAGCACTGGTATTGGTTTTTCTCTAAATGTCTGATAAAATTCAATAGCAAATTTACTGTTGGTGCTGGGGATACACACCGGGCCTTTATTCTGAGCTATATCCTCAGCTTCTTTTTATTTTTCATTTTGACACATGTTCTCCTTAAGTCACTAAGTTGCCACGACTGTTTTAGTATAATATTTATACACTAAGAAAGAAAGCAGAAGGAGGATAGACTTGAGAAATTAATAAGGAAGGGAGGAAGAAAAAAGTGTTAGGAAGGGACTCTAAATATCTCAGAGTAGACTGAAAGAGATTTACGTATGCAAGGTCTATGTTTGGGACTGTGGGTATCTAGCCTTCTGTTGTTCTTGACATGAGTAGGCCTGACTCTGAAATTCCTATCACCACAAAATCTCACATGGCTAAACATACTACTCAAATCATCCTTGAGAAGCTACTATATTCAAATCATCACTCTTTTGTTCTCTCTGTCTGCCCCACTGAGAATCTCCCAGGCCAAAGTTTGGTCTCACAAGAGTTGGGGCTGGGATCTTTTTCCTAATCTTTTGATTTTAATGTTATTATGTCTCTGTCACCTTATTCTTGGCTTCAAGATAAAGGATGGATGTTTACTTCCTCCCTGCAGTCTAGTGGCTCTTATGTAAGGATTTCTGTGCCCAAGGAGAGGGAGTTAGTCTTCCCAGAGTCCATCTCCTACTGGTTCTATTGAGGCAAGAGAGATGACAGCTTCTAAAATGGTTTTCCAATCCAACCTAGTTTAAATAATCACTTTATTATCTCTTCATTTAGTTGAACTTTTGTCTTCTATCTTCTCAGGTTGTATCTCAACCAGTAGAAAAGTCAGTGTTCATAAAGATGTTGTAAGTTTGACCTAGTACTGATGCATGGAAGGGGAGGAATTTCTTCTCCCATTATGCCAAGGTGCATTAAGTGCTGTAGTGCATTGCTTCAGTTAATTTACCAAGTATCAAAATTACAGGTTTTTTTTTCATTGCCAGTTCTCTGTCTCCTCACACAGTTGTGTATTGTTTTGTTGGTTAGTGTCACATATACATAATATATATGTATCCTTTGGCTGTTTTGGATGGTTGGTTTGGAGCCAGTTATGAGCACAGCCTACATCTTGTGGACCATCATCTGACTATAATTAGTTTGATTTTTAAATATTTATAGTTATAAAGAGTTTTAGGCATAAAGGATCTGTACCTAATTCTGTGTGTCTGTATTTTTCTATCTTTAAAAAACATAAGCATTGTTGAAGAAGTTCCAGCTATTTCCTCGGCTTTGAGTAAGCTGCTTCACAGAAATTCAGTTGGTGGAAACCAGTCCTTGGGTACAGAGATAACACAGGTAGAAAAATAGAACTTAGATTATCTGGGCTGGAAGGCAAAAACGTGGAACCAGAACTGAGTGACCTTCGAGAGACGCTGACAAAAACACAATTTAATGCTAAATGCGATCAACTGTCATACTAGGTGTGAAATAATTTTTCACAAAAGAAAATAATGCTATTAGTTGTTAATACTATTATTAACTGTACATCCCACACACCAAATATTCCTATGGGTCAGACATGCTTATAG
>PVKB01001188.1:291614-471890 GCA_004027205.1 Ctenodactylus gundi | reverse complement strand
ATTACCTGTGTGTTTTTCATTTCCTGAATATCTGCATTCAATTTTTCTATATCTCTGTTGTGTTCTTCTCTAATTTCTTCTTTTGTCTTCATTATCTTCTGGTATATTTCTTCTCTGGTCTCCTCTAGTTGCTTTTCAAGGCTTGCTTTTTGCTTATCTATGTATTGGTGTAGCTCTTCTGCTGTCTGTTTAATTTCCTACCTTAATTCCCATTTTAATTCACTGAATTTCTGGTCCCAGAAGTTGCCATCATTTTTGCCATATTCATCTTTATTTACCCTGACTTCATCTCCTGGAGTTTCAGGTCTTTTGGTAGGAGATGTGTGCCTACGCTTCCCCAATTCTTCTTTGGTCTCCTCTAATTCCTTTTCAAGGCTTGCTTTATGCTTAGCTAAGTGTTCTTGTAGTTCTCACGCTTTCTGACTTATTTCCTTCTTTGCTTCCCACTTTAACTCATCCTTTAATTCCTTTTTTAATTCACTGACTATCTGGGCCCAGAGGTTACCATCATTTTTGTCCTTTTCGTTGGGTTCTGCAATTACAGCACCCCTTGCACCCTCCCCTGGGGAATCAGATCTTTTTGTATAAGATTTGTTACCACGTTTCCCCATGGTACTGCTGCCTCTGACTGTCTCTGGTGCGCAGGAAAAGTGAATGGCTCCTGCTGATGTCACTGCCTGCGACAGCTGCTGAGTCCCGTTTCTGATCTGGGATTCCGGGATCTATTCTATGGGGAGCGCACACTGCGTTTATAGTACAAACACCTGCGGGTTGGTGCTTCTGAGGCCGCCCACAGCCAATGATTCCGACTAGTCCGGATCCGCCCTTACCTCGGGCTGAGGTCTGGCCTCCGGACCTTGTTTGTGATCTGTGGGTGCCGGCAGCGCGGGCCGCTCGGAGTCGGCTGATTCTGACCCGCCCACAGCCTCTTCTCCTGTTGTTGTGTGCTCCGTCCTCTCCAGCTCCATTCAGTCAGATGTTCAGGTCCCGCGAGCGTTCCTCCCTCTGCCGCTGCCTGCCCTTTCCTGCTGACCCTGGTGGCTTACTGGACTGCGGGGATTTTTTTTTCCCCCTCCGGTTTTGATGATCCTTCGGAGTTAATGGCCTCCCGCTGGTCGCCTTTCAGTTTCTGGGGATGTGCCTCTCTTTCCTAGCTACACCAAACACGCTTTTTCTAACTATCTTCTTGACTTTTTAAGTGAGTTGATGAGGAGACTTTGTGCAGTGCTGTTCCTCAGCCGCCATCTTGACCGGAAGCCCTTCCATTATAAGCATTTTAATAGAATTTACCTCTCCTAAGCCAATACATTGTTTCTATCTTTAATCAAGTTTTTTGACAAAGAATTGATGATATGTGATGTTATCCAGAAAGATTTGTTGAAGATGGCTGTTAGTTTTATGATGTTATATTCTCTAACATTTAGTTTCCATCATGTTTGGGATGTAACTTTCAAAATACATATTTAACACTGCATAAAGTAAAGAGTTTATTGTTAGATAGGCAAGAATGTCGGAAAAAAAGGTTAAATAAAAAACCCTATTGCATTAATTAGCATCCTGTTGAAATATGTTTAGATTTTATATTGTTGCGTTTCCTTATTTGGTGGTTCCTTTATTACTTAAAATGTATGCATAAGGTATCTAAAATGACTCTAAAAGTTTATAAATAAAATTTAAAATTACCCTATTCATTTTCTTAGAAACCCTAAGATACTTTTATACACAGAAATTATTACTCAGAAATCATGAGAATACTTTTGTACACAGAAATTATCACTCAGAAATCATGAGATCATTAGGAACACGTCAACAGCAAACTTTTTTATTTCATTGACAGACAGATTCATTGCCTCCTTTTAGAACCCTTTCTCATTTTAAAACATATATTTCTAAAACTTTAGAAGCCTGTATGATAAAAATTAAATTATAAAATTATGTTAACTAATTAGAATATCTGGGAAATACTTAAGACACCACGGACTATATAAGGAATTAGGAATATAGGAAGGGCCTAACGAAAAAAGTCCCTCCTCTGAGAAACTTTGCATTTCTGTGAGACAATATAGTCAATAAATAAATGATCAGAAAATAGGTATTAGTGAATTTAAAACGTGTAATAATTTACAGTTTACCTTATAATTTTGTGGAGAAAGTAACATCTAATTTGAATTCAGTTTGGTGAGAAGAAGGCAATGCAAAAAAGAAAAAAAAATAAAGTCCTTAAGACTTGATTCATTGAAAGCCAACTTTCAGACTGATTTGCATGTTGAAAGGAAGCAAGAAAACACTGATTGAGTTGTACCAGATATTGCTCTCGGAACCCTCATCTACACACTTTCCACTATTATTGCTATATAGTTGTTCATGAAATAAAGTATGTCGTAGCTATAATTTATCCTAGGTTGTAAGGGTTAGTGAGATGGAGATGGCTTTCATATCTCAACAGCTTATCCGTTGTATCTTGTTTTAATTGGACTTTAACAAAGTCACATAAACAAGAAGAGTCTTTAAGGGAGGGCATGGAATATGTAGTTTTCTAAAAAATAATAATGGTATTAAAATATTAAATTTGAAAAATAGACAAAACTGTTCAGTTTTTCATTGCAGTCATAAAAATAAAGCTTACCTACACCTTGGATGGTGAGTATCTGCAGAAGGTAAAATTATCAAAATCTTGGACACAAGTAGAGCGGGCTTTACTCTTGAGCAAAAGAAAACATGCATCGGTTCCAGAAGTTTGAGAAGCATGGCTTGAAATGCTTTTCCAAAGCTATCCTTCTGGCTCCATAAGAAGTGTATCTAGGGCTCTAAAATTTTGCAATTTTACTTTTGCAGATAATTTGAGTGAATTATCAAGACAGGCATTGAATTATATATAATATTTTCCTCATATTTATCAGTAATTGTAAGTTTTAGGAGAATGTTGTCCCCAAAATGCATGTAAGTGAGTAGATTTTATAACTATCTCCTTAAAAACCTAGTAATTTAAAAATATATTTTGTATTTGGGGAAAATATTTAAAGCCATTTAAAAATGCCCAGAAAGAAAATCACATACACTGTGGTAATAATTCGTTACTTAAAAGAAAAAATACACATTTATACATTAAAAATATCTGGACTCAGTACAGCTACTTGGAGAGCAATTTAGAAGTGCCTGTAGCATTGAAAGTGTGCTGACCCAGCAGCCAACTTCAGTGTGCTTGAAATAACAATGGATGATTAGTTATATGATGACAGAACGCTATTCAGATGTTAAGCACAAAGGGTTTTACCTCTATATCAGCAACACAGATAAGTGTATCAAAGGCTCTCAAATACGGACAGCTTCAGAACAATGTTGAATTTTTAAAAAGCAAGTTTCAGAATTACATAAGTAATATAAAATTTATATAAGAATTAAACATATAGAATGCTGTGATTATTTATATATACAGATACAGAAAATAAACATAAAAACATATCCAGAAAGACGCAAACCAGAGTCAGGGCAGTGGTCTCTTCTGTGTCCGAAGGGAGAAGAATGGGTGTGAAAACAGAAGTGAGATGGAGTGTGGAGATTGTACTCGACCTCATCAGAAATGTTTTATGAGTCTTTTATTTTTAAAGAAGACAGAAATGACAAAATATGACGTCATTTTGAGTGGTGATACATCATTCTTGCTTATTACATTAACTCATTTTTATGTGCACTCTAGAACTTCTAAAAACAAACAATTGAAAAAAGTGTACTATATATATATATATAGTCCTGAGCTCACTATGGAGCCCAGGCTGGCCTTGGACTCACGGCAGTCCTCCTGCCTCGGCCTCCTGAGTGCTGGGATTACAGGCATGTACCACCACACTCAGCTTATGGGGTGCTGGGGGATCGAACTCGGATACTTAACGCTTGACATAGCATTTGTTAGGCAAGTGCTTTAACCACTGAACCATTCCTCCAGCCCCAGAAACTGTACAATATTTGTAAAGATAATCAATCATTCTTTAGTGAGATTACAACTCAGTTTTTATTTTTATGTTTTCAACTTCAGTCAGCTTATCAGTGCCAGACATTACAGTAAGCTTGGGATAAAGTAGAACCTTACACTTAGTGTCTTAGTGTCTTAGACTGTTCAAACAGATGCACCAAAGTACCATAAGTGAAGCGGCTTATGAACAACAGAAATGTGTCCACAATCTGGGCCCCAGCAAATGCACCATCTAATGAGAGCTCACTCTGTGGTTCACGGGTTACCATCTCATCATTGTAACGTCAGATGGTAGAAGAGGTCTCTCTCAGTCCCCCTTTTCCCTTCTTTTTGGTAATAATGATTAAATCAGAGTGTTTGCACTCAGCTACATCCCCAGCCTTTTGTTTATTTTTGTTTGTTTGTTTTGAGACAAAGTCTCTGTAAGCAGATCTCTTTTTTTAAAGGGCACTATTCTCAAGTTATGAGAGCACCATCCCTGTAATCACCTCCCAAAAGCCTTCAGCACTGTCACCTTGACAGTTAAAATTTCAGCCTATACATTGTGAGATTAAACATTCATAATATAACACTGGCCATATTTCTTTTCCTAGCACCTAGTACATAGTAACTACTCTGGAAGTGTTGAGTGAAATGTGGATAAGCAATAGAGGTCATTGTCAGAGGTACAATGAGTAGAAGACTGAAATATAATATTAGCCATACAGATGAGTATTTCTGTGTCAAGCTTAGCACAGTATAATAGAACAATGAAGAAAACTACTAGTTTGAGACCCCATTAGTGTTAGTATTTGGTGTATTTCTTTCTACCCTGAATTCTCTACACTAATTTTATGCTACTTTTTCCTGTTGCTTGCCAGTACTCACCACACCCGTAAACACAGTTCTTGTTTTTCAGTCAAATGACTATATCATTTATCTCAATGCCCTAAGTTGTCATGGAGCCAACGCTTGGAGCCTGAATGCCTATTTGATGGACTTCAGTATAATACAATGTCATGCTTGCTGAATGAAAAGATCTAGAAAAGGTTTCAGGCTAATTTAGACATGAAAACTTATAGGAATGTATATGGAGTAGTTGTTTTCTTGTTTGTTTGTTTGTTTGTTTGATTTCTTTTTAGGGGGGTTGTTTTTTTATAGGTACTTGCTGCATAATTCGGGCTGGTCCTAATCTCACTGTGTAGCAAGGCTGTCCTTGAATTCTCAGCAATCCTCCTACGTCAGCCTCCCTCGACCTCCCAGTGCTGGGATTACATGCGTGTACCACACTACACCCAGTTTTTGTGAAGCTAGGGAACTGAACTCAGGGCCTTGTGTTTGCTAGGCAAGCACTCTAACCTCTGAGCTACGCCCAGACCTGTGTATGTACTTATACTGTTTAGTTTATTTATGCACGCATATTTAAAACACATATTATGTAGCAATACATTAATCCATGCATGATGCTCACTGAAAATTCTTTTATCACATTATTTATCATACCACATTATTATTTATCATAATTCTTTCATTTATCTTTTAGTATAGTTTTCTGAGTCCAACAATGTGATCACACACTAGACATGACTAAATCATTAGCAAGCTTATTTGCATTAATAAGTACTAAGAACTGTGTCATCATGTTTTCCACAATATTAAGTACTACGTCTTTTTTTTAAATTTACTTGCCTTTTTCTCTTTAACGACAGGTCCATCAAGATGACTTCTATAAGTATTCCACTGACGAGTATTGTTTTAAGCTTGTTATCCCAATATAGTAGCTTGTGCTTAGTAAAGGAATTAAGAAAGTGACCCACAAGACAAGAGATTTTTTTCAATCTTAAGTGTAAACTCTCACTCGTATATTTGGTAATACTGGGAAACACTTTCTCTTATATGTGAAAATGTACTATAAATTTATTTTATTCAACTTTTAAATACAGAGAGGAGCTTTATCTTGTTTAGGCTGGTATAATGATTAGCTAAGAAAGGAAGGATCAAAATGTGATTAGATTAAACAGTTTTCTGGCTTACAGGTCATAAGAAGTGATAAATGTATTTTTACTTCAGATTTGAGAGAGTATATAATGCCATAATTATGGGTTGTGGATCTAGATTTTGAAATTAGAGTTTCATACAGTGAAGAGCAAGTAAATTGATTTAACTAGAGTAAGTGGATTAGTTTAGAAGAAGAAAAACGAGTTCAAGTTGTCAAGTGATTTTGATTGCAGAGGACATTAAGTGATGGTACACATTCTGTTTTAAAATTATGCACCTTCTTAGTTTACAACTTTAAATATACTGTTTACATTTTTACATATGTTTCAGGCTGTTATTGGAATTTTGAAGTCATGAAAACATCAAATGAACCAATCTGCAACACCTTGGATTCATATTGGAAGATAAAGAGAAAGTATAAAGAATGTGGCCTATGAAAGCGGATAGTACCTGGAAGTTTAACCGAAATGCTGTAAAAATGAGACCAGTTTCTATACAGTAAAGGTCATTCTGTCCAACATCAAGGTTCAAGACAAAAATGTACAACTAAAAACTTTACACTCCTCCCCGCCAGGTACCAGCGTTGGTGAATTATGATTTTTCTTAGTCAGAAGCACTCATTTTTACACATGTAGACCATCCCTAGGAGATAAATGTTGGTTATTTAATGTAGATTATAATGGGAGAACTGATATTTTCACAATGGCAGATTTCAAGGACTTGGTTCCAAACTGAGCCATAGCTTCCTGATGCATTTTGTACAGTCTGAGGAAAACTGTGCTGCACTGGCCCATTTTGAAGGCCATCATGCTGTGTAATATGAGGATAGCATCTTATTGCTGATATCTTTGGAGAGTCCCAAGCAGACACAGAAAATGAATGGAGGCAAGGAGTGTGACGGAGGGGACAAGGAAGGAGGTCTTCCAGCTATTCAGGTTCCTGTGGGTTGGCAGCGTCGTGTGGATCAAAATGGAGTGCTGTATGTCAGGTGAGCTCTTACCACCTGCGCTTCCTCCCAAGTTGGGCTTCCGCGATTAAGGAAGTGTGTTCCTCGTTGAGAGGATTAAACATCATGATTATTGGCACCTCAAATCAATTTAAATAAATGGCCTTTCTGTTAGAAACACAAGTGTTTTCATTCTGTACTATTTTGCAATATTAATGGCCTTAGATTACCAGAGAGGATTTGTATATTTTACTTAATGTTTTCATAAGGTATCAGTCTACTTCTCTGTAACAAGGTTAACAAAAAATATACTGATTTTAAAAAGAAACATGTAAGCATGTAATTAACTACCACGTTCACAGGAGAATGTAAAATACTGAATATAGGCCTGCTTAACACTATTACTGTTTTTTGTAGTACTGTATCTGCTTTTCTGATACTCAGATTGTGTTTTTATCTATAGGCAGCTTTAATAGTTATATTTTTTAATGCTACAAATTAGCTAAAAATAATCCCCTTATTTTCCTGCAGTTTTTTATCCATTTTCATGCATATAATAGTAAAAATACAAAATAATAATTTGATATCACTTCATCTTTCAAGGAAAATTCACACAAGTAAATGCAAAATTTTATGTTAAATTTGTAGGACATGTATGTCTTATAAAACAAGTTGAACAGGGTAACAGCGCTGTTGGGAAAAGTTTTTAGCTTTGCTTATTAAGTAATTGGCACTGAAGTTCCAAGATATAGAAAGTTAGGATAATTTGTCTGTCTTTGTGATGTAATAATCTATTAAAAATGGACAGAATTCTTTTAAAAAATACTGTGTCACATGATAAGTTGATGCTGTTACTTTCAATGTGGCTATAAGGGTTTTTTGTTTGTTTTTTTTTACTCTGTGGTCCAGACTATTCCTAAGCTGACTTTGTAGTCCTCCTACCTCAGCCTCCCGAGTGCTATGATTATAAGCCTGTGCCACCACACCCAACTTAAATAGTGTGACTATTTGTATCCCAGTTTCAACAAAAAATCTTTATAAAGTTGTATTTATTTGAATGAAGTATTTTCTGTTATATAAACAGAATTCAATGTCACTAAAATCTCAAAAATCACTTCAGATATATTTGGTTTTTGTTTTGTAGAAGATGCTTCTCAAAGTAAGCGTAATTACCACCTGAAGCCTTTCATCATACATATCTTATTTATGTGCTGTTAAACATGTACATAGCATTAGTTGGGGTGCAGGGGTAAGAAAGCAGGGAACTTAGAACATGCCCCTTGGCATAGACAAGCACTTGGGATGGCATTCTCAAAGGGTGCTATCGCCGAAGCGATTGATAAATTGCTGGATATATTTCATTATAAACACAATACTGTAGGACATCAGTGACATATGTTTATATTTATGATTATTCTAATTTACAATGGAAAATATTCAGCTGGAAGCAAATGACTCAATTTTTTTAACATCATTTCCATCCTTAGGAAAGAAGTCACTTTTTTGCATTGCTATGGAGCAAAAGAAAAAAAGTTAATTCTTGGAATCAGTGACCAGTTTATGGTCTAAAACTTTGTCAGTGACAGACTAAAGTAAACTCTTGACTTTATTATCTGGTAATCCTGTTAGCATGAGTTCTTAAAATCTAAATCTGTACCCTGAGTATTATTTTAGAAACTAACTTTCCAGATAAGGTAAAATGCTCTTAAATTAAATCAAGCCAGAATAGGTTTAGGTTAGCCTCCAGCTGTTCCTGCATTGTGCTGGCATTAAGATAATACATTAAAATATTCACCAGGTTTTTGTTTTGTTTTGTTTTTGAAACAGGGTCTCTCTCTGTAGTCCGGCGGGCTGGTCCTGAACTCACTGTGTAACCCTGGCTGGCATAGAACTCACAGCAGTCCTCCTGTCTCAGCCTCCCAAGGAATTACAAGCATGCACCATCACATCCACCTTGTGTGGTGCTGGGAGTCGAACCCAGGGCCTTCTCTAGCTGAGCGCCGTAGACTCTGAGCTTTCTCACCAGCCCTACACTGCTTCCTTTAACCAAATTTATTAATTCTTTATGTGAAAACCCAGTTAGATCCTTTTTGGTAATTACCAAAAAATATTTGCAAATTACCAGACCTCCAGAATATCTTGTACTCACTGCAATGGTGGAACTTGGGTCCATCTATAACATTGAAATTATTCTTTGCATATCATCTTGAAAAATAGTCTAAGTACATAATTTGACCTACTTGAAGACCTTTTAAGTTTTTCTTTGTGCCCAAGTATCTTGAATAATTGTCGATAAAGAAAATATGAATTAGTTGCATTTTCCAGCTGATTTAGGCACAAAACCACTACCTATGAGCTAGGCGTGTTGGCACACACCTGTAATCCCAGCAATTGAGAGGCTGAGGCAGGAGGATTGCCTTGAGTTCGAGTTCAGGACCAACCTAGACTACAGAGGAAGACCCTATCTCAACACACACACACACACACACACACACACACACGCACACGCCACCCTATGTTTTTGTAAAGGCAAAGCTGTTATATACAGAAGTGTAATGTTTTATGTATGAAATGAAAAGTATTGTTCTGGATGAATTGTTAGAAAATTTACATAAATATTTTGCAAATCATTTATAAAAAGACATTTCCAAATGAAAAATACATAATAGTTTCAGAGCATAGTATACATGTAAGTTTTGCCTAGTCCTCTGTGTCCTCTGTTTGTGTTGGTGGCTGCCCTGTGTCATTTGAGTAGGGCCACATGGTACTGTCTTCAAAGGAGCATGCCGGTGGTGGGGAGAAAGGAACATCTTTACACAGCGACAACTCCGTTTTAGACTGCCAGAGAAACAGGGATCAACTTGTTAGGTCTAACTTTGGTAGGCCTGCCAAATTTCTGGTTGGAACTTGACATGTTCCTGAATTTCAGGTTTTTTTTTTTTTAAGGAGCTTTAAAAGTAAATCTTAATGAAGTTTTCTTGAGCCTTTATTATATCTTGCCTGTCTCTTTTCATTCTTAAGTAATATTTTCTTATCTTTCATCCAGCTGTGGTTTCCAGAATACTTTTGTTTAATTTCCTGTGAAGATCTGTATTTTTCCAAAAAAAAAATATTTTGGTTCAGAAGGAATAGTGATAGCGTTAAAGGCTATTATCTAGTAGCTACATAATAGTAACAAAGAAAATGTTTTTCCCTAGTGGGGAATACCATCCTGTGAAGGACAGTATGACTATAAATTATGCCTTCTTTCATATTACATGTGCAGTCAAAATTATCTCCTGATTTTTTTAACTATTTTTACAGTCCCAGTGGGTCTTTGTTATCTTGCTTGGAGCAGGTTAAGGCATACCTGCTTACTGATGGAACGTGCAAGTGTGGCTTGGAATGTCCTCTTGTTCTTCCCAAGGTAACCATTTCAAAATAGAGCTACAATAGTTTTTTAGTTTTTCAGGTATTTTATATATCTGTTTTTCTTGTTTGGCATTTAACTTTAATACTAATTCTTCAGTCATATGTTCATTTTCATTCTTTAATTAGCTTTTTAATGCCTTTTGAAATGCTTAAACATAGTTGAAACTTGAGTCATTTTCAAAGGTGATTAGCTTTTATTCATGTTATTCTTCATTAAAAGCTATATTGCACTATTAGAGCTATGTCCTCCAATGCTTGTAATTAATGCTACAGTATTTTTCCTAATACTATATCTGCTCAAGTCAGCAATATGACTGTTAGCATGAATGTTGATAAATCTACCACAGACAAAATCACAGAGTTGAATCCTCATTTCCAAGTTATGAAACTGTTTTATTCTTTTACAAGATAAAAAGTGAAATCACCTAAAGTTGTCAAGTATTATTTGCTATAGAAATAAACCATCATTCTCTGAATATGTTATAGTACTAATTTTAAAGTTCCAATTAAACATTTTTCTGTGTATGTCATTACTATACTGTAAAAAGATACACATAATTTTTAAAAGAGTAATGGACATTTTAAGTTAATGAAAAATTAATATAATGATGAAAGGAAGCCAAAGAAAAAGCATTGAAATGTCATAGCTTTTTTAAGGTATACTTTTTCTATTCTTGCACTATTTAAAATTATGGAATACCTAAAATTAGAAATTTCAACAGATATTATACCTTTCCATACATGTATCTTGGCTGCCTTAGAAGTAGTATAATTTTCATTATTTATTTTGCTATAAGATTCATGAGTTCAGCAGAGCTATTTTTAAGTTATATAACATTGCTTTTCTTAAATTTAAAAACTAATCAGCTTTATAGCTTAATCTGTGCACAACGTTTTTCTTCATAAACAAAGATCTTTTTAGTAAATGTTTTCACAAACATATTCTAAACAAAGACTGTGCTTCTTTTAGGTATTTAATTTTGATCCCGGAGCTACTGTGAAACAGAGAACTGCAGAAGATGTTAAAGCAGATGAAGATGTCACAAAACTGTGCATACATAAAAGAAAAATCATTGCAGTGGCCACACTTCATAAAAGCATGGAAGCCCCACATCCTTCTCTGGTGCTTACCAGTCCTGGAGGAGGAACAAGTATGTAATTTAGCTAAGGGATTAGAAATTCTCCCCCACCACAGGAGGAGGGCTTGCTACAACTTGATTAGCCAATAATTTTTCCATTCTACTTTGCTTTCAATATTTTATATATCTATCATATATATGACATATGTATATTTTATTATAAATATCAAATTAGTTCTGAAAATTTTCCATTAAGTTATTTCTCAGAATTTTCTACCAAGTTTATCTACTCATGAAAGCAGAATTGGCAAAAATTAGCACATACCAAAGCTGTGCCGATAGCCAGTTAACAAAAGAAAAAGTGTTATTGATTTTTAGGAAATAAATGCAGGGGGCTGTATTTGTTATCATATCCACACACACAATTCAGCTGTGTTAATAAGAATTAGCTTGTTATTCTCTCTTCATTTAGTAGCTACTTACTAAATACATACTAGAAATCACCAAGCCAAAAGCTTACAGGACAGCACGCATACAAAACTTCCTTTTTAACAAAATTGTAAAACTTCAGGAAAAGTACAAGGGTAATTCATTAAGAACCTATATACCCTTCACTTAAATTCACTAGTTAACATTCTGTTACAGAAAGTTGCAGATCTTGTCACCATTCACCATTTACATGTCAACATCCAAGAACATACATAACCATAATTTGTGATCGCATTCAAAAACTATTTGTGTAACACTGTCATCTCACATGCAGTCTTATCTGAAATTTGTCCAGTTGTGCTCATGTCTCTTTTAGCTTCTTTGAAAATTCAGTTATCATTAAGTCCAAGATGCAAAAAAAGATTATGGCCGGCACTTATTTGTTACATTTAATTTATGTCAGTTCCCTGGGTTTTTGTTTGCTTGTTTGCTGTAGTCTTTTATGGCATTAAAATTTTTTAAGAGTGCGAGTCATCTAGGCAGGATATTCCCAAATTTGAGTGTTCACATATATTTTTTCACATTTATGTTCAGATTAAACACATTTTACTAGGAAGTCTTCCATGAATGATGTTATATCCTCATCAGAAGTCATATTCATTGGTAAGGTACCTAACAAGGTACCTTTTTGTGATTAATATGTGTTGTGGAATTATAATTATGCTCTGAGAATGAGAAACTTCTTTTTTAAAGGCTGGAATATGAATTTCCTCCAAAATATTACAGTCTACTTACACTTAAATAATAATTTAGAATAAATTATGTTTGAGTACCAAAGTGTTTGTTGGTAAGAAATAGTTGATACTATTCTGCAGTGTTTTGAAATATAGGGGTGATGAATATAAGCCATAGTGAACGGAGAAAGCGTTTTGGCAGAACTCAAATTTGGACGAGCCTGGGAAAATATTACAGAATGTAGACATATGAAAGGAAAAGGAAAATGATTTTTCAGAGTTAGAATAACATGATTAAGGGAAAATGTAGAAACTAATCTGAAAGCATGAGCATGACTAAATCAGTTTAATTAAAGTTCAAACTATTGAGAGCCTTTTCTGCAGATCTCTGATGCAAAGAACAGGTGCCACATGATACAAGCAGTAAAGATTCACACACTGAACTCCGTGAAGAGGGCAAGGAGAGATACAATTGGCAGTTGTTACCAGAAACTCTCTAACCTTTAAACTTTGAAAGAATGCATCTAGAGATACTGCTGCACTAAAGTATGTAAAGGAAAAATTTTTTAGAGAACTTTTATTGAGGTGCTTTTTTTTAAAGTTACAGATAGTAAGTTAAAGATAAGTAAGACATTTTAGAGATACATTTACTAGTAATTAATTAAAATTTACCATGATCCTGCTACTGTAGTTAGCTATGTTTTCATTTTTGCATTTCATCTTGCATGTACTTCATACTCATCTCTGTTGCAGATTTCAGTTTTACCTGTGTTTATAAAGTTTGCCTTGTTGCCTTTTTAAAACTCTTGCGGAATCTTGATCAAGGTCCTTTGAGACACCTGGAAATGAAATTAAAGACTTTTTCTTTTGTGGTACCCAGAATTGAATCTAGCATGTTTGCACTGAGCCTCATCCCCAACCTCCACCCCCATTTTTAAAATTTCTTTCTTTCTTCCTTCCTTTCTTTCTTGTTTTCTTTCTTTCTTTCTCCTTTTCTTTCTTTCTTGTTGAGACAGGTCTCACTAAATTACCCATGCTGGGCTTGAAATTAGTCTTCCTGCCTCAGCCTCTTGGAGCACTAATGACATGTGTATCCCCACACCCAGCTAAAGATAAAATATTTAGCAGTCACAGGCAATAATGGGTATACCTCTGTCCCTTTTTTATATAGTGTACTTTATTAAATCAATTGTTACGCTTACTATTCTCAGATACGGCTTTTTTTTTTAGTTTCTTCACTTTGTTATTTTAAATGTAATTCAGGATAATATTTAGGTAAATAATTAAAAATTCAGAAGATTCATATAGTAGTTTCATCTCTTTTTATCTAACCATATGAACATTTATTTTGCTTTGATTTACCCTTTGAAAAATCTACTTCAATATCTGTGAAAATGCCTGATGGATTCCTCACACTTCTTACATGCTTTGTTTCCTGTCACTTAGTACCAGCCTGACTTTTATTTGTTTAGTATTGTTATTTTAAAAAATAATAACTGTTTTTCCTCAGCTGTAGAATGAGTACTTTCTAAATCACAGCTATTGTCTAAATCCTGCTAAATATAAAAATGTTAGTTGATTAAAAAACTGTCTGTTTTTAATCACTGAATTACAGATAATTATATATATGTTAATATCAAAAAAGAGATACAAGCAGGTCTTTTTTCACTAAAGTAAACACAATCGATCCCACACTCATGCTAGTGATGTTGTTGTGTGTCATGGTCTCACGAGTGCCAAGCACAGTCACCTTACTTATTTTAATACATCGCTTCTTTAATTACAAACTTTAAAAATCTCTCTTTAACAGAAATACAAATGTCATTGTATTTATCTGCTGCCATTTTATTACATTGTTGGTTTTCAACATTTCATATATTATATCCCAAAATTACTATGAAAGAATTTCTGCCGTGCTAAAATCAGAAAGTCCACATTTCCCAAGAAAAACATGTGTTCTGTGATTTCTTACTAATCAAGTTTGCCCTGCCTAGACTTCCGTGTGCCTGTGTTGTAAAAGGCAGTCTTAGAAGTTACTTGACTTGACTTGTGTGCCTCCCATCAGGTGGAAGTATATGTATCTGAAGTACGCAGTTATCCTTTTAAGTAAGTATGTGTGCAACTGCAAATAAATCTAAGAATATTGCTAGTGTACTTTAAGACAAAAAGTAGGTATGTGAAATAATATGTTAATAGGAGAGACAGTGCTGCACGAGTAGGCTCGTTGACGTTTTATCATGGAGCCCACCTAGAACTTAGCGTTCCTTTCAACACAGCACCCTCAGCAGCCACCACCATTGATGGGAATCGAATCGGCACATGAAACACAATTTATTTGCCATCTCTAGTTTAGAAGGAACCACTTCATAAAATAGTTAAAGATCCTTGGGGGCTGGAAAACTGAATCCTAGAGTTCTGACATGATAGAGTGAAATTCTGTGTGATGAGCCAGCTTGCTTTTGTTGCCTGGATTCCGTCTGATCTCTAGATGAACTAAGGGGCTCCAAAAAGCCAGAAAGGGGAAAATGCAGTCGAAGAGAAAGGGAATACTCAATTGGAATCCACAGCTGAAGGTTTTAGCCCTCTGACTAAATTTTACATGAGAATTCTATCTGAATAAAAGAATTGCAGCTTTTACCTAAGTTCGTTGACTAAAGCTGTTTTTATAATAATAACTGATTAGTGCAAAGAGATTACAGTGTTAAAAACATGGTGTGAGACTATGGATGATTGCAGTATATTTGCATTTACACTTGTCATTACTCTCATTAAATGCTTCAGAATCTCAGTCACTTCATGAAAATTGAGTCTTAGCCTCACAGTGAAAATCTTGGGATAAGAGTATGTTATTGTGGCTATCCTGAGAAATGTTTTTCAGTAACAAATTTTCTTGTAGAAATATAATAAAAATTCACTTAAATCACATAAGAAAATATACCACACAGATTACAGTTTGCTGTTGTAACTTTGTGTTCTCTAAAATTTCAAGTCCCAACAAGATTTGTAACATCACTATTTCCATCTGACTGTCAATCTTGAATTTGCTGTCGGGATGGCTAATGCCGTTACATGCCGAGTTAGATGCCCATGCTTTCTCAATAGACAGGAAGTAGATAAGCATAATGAGCAGTGGATGAGAACCTTTGGTCAACATACACTTTCTAAGTCAAAGTTTAATATAACTTTCAGAACTGTTACTTGCAAGTTTATATTTGTAGAAGTCCTTCCTTTCCCCTTCCAGATTTCCTCCTCTCCTTCCCTCCTTGCCAGTACAAAAGAATGGATACTATTAGTCATTTTTTTCTTTCTCTCTCACTCAGATGCAACTCCAGTAGTACCTTCACGGGCAGCAACACCAAGATCAGTGAGAAATAAGTCTCATGAAGGAATTACAAATTCTGTAATGCCTGAATGTAAGAATCCTTTCAAGTTAATGATTGGATCATCCAATGCCATGGGAAGGCTATACGTGCAAGAACTGCCTGGAAGCCAGCAACAAGAACTTCACCCTACCTACCCCCGACAGAGATTGGGCAGCAATGAACATGGACAGAAATCTCCATTTCGTGGCAGCCATGGCGGCCTGCCAAGCCCTGCGTCATCGGGTTCTCAGATATATGGAGATGGCTCAATCTCTCCTAGGACTGACCCACTTGGAAGTCCTGATGTTTTTGCAAGAAATAATCCCAGTTTCCATGGAGCTCCTAATTCTAGCCCTATTCACCTGAATAGAACTCCTCTTTCTCCACCTTCAGTAATGCTACATGGTTCTCCTGTACAGTCATCCTGTGCAATGGCTGGAAGAACTAATATACCTCTTTCCCCAACCTTGACTACAAAGAGTCCAGTAATGAAAAAACCAATGTGTAATTTTTCAACTAATATGGAAATACCACGAGCAATGTTTCACCACAAACCACCCCAAGGCCCGCCTCCCCCTCCTCCACCTTCTTGTGCTCTTCAGAAAAAGCCATTAACATCTGAGAAAGATCCACTTGGCATTCTTGACCCTATTCCTAGTAAACCAGTGAATCAGAACCCTGTTATCATTAATCCAACCAGTTTCCATTCAAATGTCCACTCTCAGGTACCTGTGATGAATGTAAGCATGCCTCCTGCTGTTGTTCCTTTGCCAAGTAATCTCCCTTTGCCAACCATAAAACCTGGTCATATGAATCATGGGAGTCATGTACAAAGAGTTCAGCATTCAGCTTCAACCTCCCTGTCCCCTTCACCAGTGACATCCCCAGTGCACATGATGGGGACTGGAATTGGAAGGATTGAGGCATCGCCCCAAAGATCACGCTCATCTTCCACATCATCAGATCATGGAAATTTCATGATGCCACCTGTAGGACCCCAGGCCACTTGTAGTGGTATTAAGGTTCCACCCAGATCACCAAGGTCAACAATAGGGTCCCCAAGACCATCAATGCCATCAAGCCCTTCTACCAAGTCTGATGGACATCATCAGTACAAGGATATCCCCAACCCATTAATTGCTGGAATGAGTAATGTACTAAATACCCCAAGCAGTGCAGCCTTTCCTACTGCACCTGCTGGAAGTGGTTCTGTAAAGAGTCAGCCGGGTTTGCTGGGAATGCCTTTAAATCAGATCTTGAACCAGCACAATGCTGCCTCCTTTCCAGCAAGTAGTTTACTCTCAGCAGCAGCCAAAGCACAGCTAGCAAATCAAAACAAACTTGCTGGTAACAACAGTAGCAGCAGTAGCAATTCCGGAGCTGTTGCCAGCACTGGCAACACTGAAGGACATAGCACTTTAAACACCATGTTCCCTCCTACTGCCAACATGCTTCTCCCAACAGGTGAAGGGCAAAGTGGTCGAGCAGCACTAAGAGATAAGTTGATGTCTCAACAAAAAGACTCACTACGGAAAAGAAAACAGCCGCCTACCACAGTGTTGAGTTTGCTCAGACAGTCGCAAATGGATAGTTCTGCTGTCCCTAAACCTGGACCTGACTTGCTAAGGAAGCAGGGTCAGGGTTCATTTCCCATCAGTTCAATGTCTCAGTTACTACAGTCTATGAGTTGTCAAAGCTCTCACTTGAGTAGCAATAGTACCCCAGGTTGTGGGGGCTCAAATACTGCTTTGCCTTGCTCTGCTGCCCAGCTGCAGTTTACAGATCCCAGTATGAACTCCAGTGTTCTTCAGAATTCACTGACACAGAGCATACCTTTGAGAGGGGAAGCTGTGCACTGCCACAGTGCAAACACTAACTTTGTTCACAGTAACAGTCCAGTCCCCAACCACCATCTTGCAGGTTTCATAAATCAGATTCAGGCTAGCGGGAACTGTGGGATGCTCAGTCAGTCGGGCATGGCTTTAGGAAATTCATTACATCCCAATCCACCTCAGTCAAGAATTTCAACGTCCTCCACTCCAGTGATACCAAACAGCATTGTTAGCAGCTATAATCAAACAAGTTCTGAAGCAGGTATGGTTTTATTAGAAAAAAGTACCCAAAGGTACTGAATTTTTCTACTTTTTTAAAAAATTTGTACCAAAATATTTATTATGATAAGAAATGATCTTTCCCCTTTCTTAATTTCTTTAGTATTTATAATTTTATTTACAGATCATTAGAGGTTTGTCTTTCTGAAAGAAAACAGCGAAGGGAGTCCACATGTTTCCGTTATTTGTTGTCAATCTGTGTCATTTTGAACATTGTTTGACTTTCAGTTGTTTTATAACCATTGGACTATAAACTGCAGAAGGCATGGAAGGCAGGTTTCCTAGTTATGAGACATTTCCTTGGCCTATGCCAATATTAAGCCGTTTTCTTAGCTTTGTTTGCATTCAGGTAAATGAAACCCACCTTGGAAAATCCAAACAAGGCAAAAACAAATGGATACTATTTTTCTTGCTGCTGAACAGAAATAGGTGAATGGATAGGAAAGGGTAATAGAAGTTGTGTGAAGTAGGAAGCTGTCTTCTAATGTGTTTTCTTATCCTAGTTTGCTATCCTTTCTTATTATTTGTTTGAGAAAATTCAAAAATGGATATTGGCTACTTCCTTTTTAAAAATAATAATTTAAGTTTTCTAATAAAAAGGCTTGTAAACCTGATTTCCAGAATTTTTGATCTTGAATTGTTTTAAATTTTGTTATAAAATTAAATCATTATTTTATCGTTCATAGTGAGGTTTGAACCCAAATTAAATTTAAACCTTCAAACTATTAGTGAAGGAGACAAGTTTATTTAAAAGTAGACACATTAGAAAAAGAACTGTGTTTGTGCAATAGAGTCCTCCTCAGTTGCTATAAAAACTATACAGAAGTACTAGAGAGGTAAACTCATTGAGATGTCAGAATATTTGACCATGAAAGCATTAGAAACTATACTCAAAGCCAACATGAATGATTTCAGATTTGTGGGAAATGACAGAAGCAATAAAAGATAACCTCAGAGATGTTATAATTCATATTTGGAAAAGGTGGGCTTTAAAATGAAAAAACTTGGAAATGAGAAAACTTCTGAGAACTTTACTAATAAGCTGTCATACGGATAATGTGTAGGCTGTATCATACACCATGCTGAAAAGACAGAATCTACATGTCTGTTGCTGTAGTAAAATCAAGTGTTTCTCTTCATGGTTCCATCATACACCTGCCATCTTTCATAACCTGTGTTATGTGTTCTATTTCTATGTCAGTATTTAAAGAAAGACTGTTCAATGACCACCTATGTTAAAGACAACATTTGTAATGAGTAGTTTCAGGAATCACATGAAATTTTATTTTTTGTGTGTTTAACAGGATAGTTACTTCATAAAGACTCCCAACTTTCCACTGACTCATATTCACTTTTATTATTTATTTTCTACACAAATAAAAATTGATCGTGCAGTAAAGAAGATTAAAGTTGCATCAAGTCCAGAATTGTTTTTAAATACACCATATTTATTGAACACACCTTCAGTCATTTTGAAGAACTAGTCTCATCTAGTTTTGATATTCCCTCAGTTTACTGAATTTCAGGCCTAAGTTTATAGGTGCAGAGTATATGCATTTTATTACTGTGTTTTCCACTCATCTGTAATCTTATTTCTTCTGATTGTTAACTTTAAACTTAGGTCACTTCTAGTCTTAGCCATTCTTTTTCTTGTTCCATGTATATCGTATAACATCTGACCTGGGATGCTGGTGCTGAGGTTATCAAAGAACACAGATTAAAAATTCATTAACGAGAGGAAAATATTAGCATATCAATAGCTAAGAGGAATAGGAATAAATGTTTAGTAATGCTATGGATGTGGCCAGTCATGTTGAAACTACAAGAAGCATATACTTAATAAAAATTTATGTCAGTGAGAATTTTTAAAATATTAAGCCCTAGCAGAAGTACTAACTAATGTGCATAGGTCTGATATCAGCTGACATGAAAATGCATTGATTTCCTAGTTAATGTAACTTTTGATCTAAGTAATGAAGTCTTTGATGCTGTTTTTTTTTTTTTGCTATATAGTGAATTATATATAGATACCCTGTTATTATATTAACCTAGCCTAAATATCTATTTACAAACTGACATTTATTCACTCATCAAATAATCATTGAGTGCTGAGGCTGGGCCTTCAAAATGAGACAACAGACGACAGTCACAGGTATCTCTTGTGAGAATTTTGGTAGGTCTTCCTAACAGCTATCACTGAGTACCTATCATGTGCCACTACTTTACCTGTTATAATCTGTACAGTCTTCCAGAATAGAGGTATTGCCCCTATTTTATTAACAAGGAAACTGAGCCTCAGAGAACTTAGCTTTCCAGGAACATGTATAACTGAATCGGAATTTAAACTCAAGTTCCGCTGATTCTAAAGTCCGTCTCCTTCCCACCTGCTGTGGTTCTTCATCCAAAGCACTTAGTGTTTAAAAATAGTTTTCTATTTCACAGTCTTTTAAAATGTTCAAAAGATGATAAATTGAAGCACATGAATGCTTATTAGAAGTCACATTTGTAACTTCTTGATGAACTTTATAGACAAAAAGTCAGTAATTATTGCCTTCTTTTGACACTGATGTCATAGCATACAGTGATCAGAATGTTTCTTGTCAATGCGGATGAAATGCCCAGAATATTCAGAGAACTGCCGTTTATGTAAGAATCACATCTACTGACTTAAACGTTAATGAAAAGAATAAGTTTCCTAGTGTTAATATTCAGGTAGGCCTTTGAAGGGGTGACTGTGCAGATTTGACTGTGCAGGTGTGAAGTCCAAGCATGGCAGATTGGTAGAGGTGAAAAAGACCCACAGGAAACATGGTTGAACCCTTCTCTGGTAACAGCCTGAACACAACTCTGGAGGCCTTGTGTGAATCTAGTGCCTTTTTAACTCTCCTAAGAAGCAGGTCAAAAATATTAAGACATTACCTTACCTAACACAGGAAATGACTTGCTCAAAAAGTGGTTAATTTGTTTGGTGATTTTTTTTTAATTTTTAAAAAAGAATTCTTCTGCCTCAAAAGTGCCAAATACTCTTAGACCTAGAATATATTCTGTATGTGTTCTCATTTAAAATGTACTACAGCTCAAGCACGGGAATTGGAGATAAAGATTGTGCCAGAATCAGATAAAAGATACAAAATACTTAGAAAACATTTCTGATACTCAGGGCTGTCCAGGACTTTTATGGATTCTACTTGGTGTTTTCAAATTGCCTTTTTACTAATGCTTCTAAATACTCTATATTGCAACATGTACAGACTTGTATTAGTTTTCGAATATCAAATTATAAATGAAGCTTAATACTTTCCTGTAACTGATACAGATCTTGACAGCAGGATACTGGGTAATGTGCCTCAAATTGTAAAGCAATTCTCTGGTGGATCTGGCAAGCAAACACAAAGTTCCTTTCAGTCCAGACACTCAAACTGCTGAACAGAGGTAGCTTCTGGAAATCCATTAGTAGTGTACACTTGAAACTTCTAAAGTGGGGCAAATTTCAGCAATAAGTGGTTTCAGGATATGGGCATTCAAGTTTAGGGAGGAATTCAAATGAGGTACCCTTGCCTGGCAGACTTCCAGAGGCCCTTGCCTCCTGGAGCTTCTGGCTACTGAACACCTGCTTACCACATAGTAGAAACACCTATGCCAAAAACCTGGGTCTCCACAGAGAACCAAACACTGTGAACATCCACACAAATGTCCCTGCTGTGGCCCTTTGATTTTTCACTATTTTCAAAGAAGAAAAATATTTAAGTCGTTCTTTTAATATGCTTAGTAATAATCTTCTCTTCTTGAACTATGATAGTCATTAAATACAATCTTACATTTTAAAATGTTTTTATATTTTTTTCTAATAAAAAATACTTGATCAACCTCTCAAAACACATGAAAACCTAACTGAGGGGATAGAGTATGAGTTTGTGAGAAAAAAGAAGACAATTCAAAATTTATTTGCCTTAATTCTTAAATATTTAATAAGCATATAAATAAAACTATGAGTATATGTTGATAAATATTTATATTTTATGTGTGTGTGTGTGTGTGTGTGTGTGTGTGTGTGTATCTTTAAACTCTGCAAAAGAAAATGTTTTCTTTCAGCACAAAATACATTTGATTGAAACTCAGGACAGTCTTTTTGAAATGGTAGGTACAAGGCAATGAAATGGTGAAACTATAAGAATAAGATTTGTATAAAAGGCTACGAAGTAATGAGTTTGGATGGTTTTTTTTCTTTTGTTTCATTTTGCGGTTTGTTTTTTTGGTTTGATATGGCTTGGTTTTGGCTTTCTATCTGTAATCTCAAAATATGCCAGTAAAAAAAAAAAAAAGGAGGCGGGGAAATGTCACCTACCCTTCCTAGATAATGCTGCAGAGGCAGAAAGGTTAAGGGGTGAGCCATCACGGGCAGATTGTATTGTGTTAGCCCACTGAGCTTTGTGAAGTTTGTGTGGAAATAATCTGGACTTTGTCAGATTAATGTAAACTGAAAAAAAGATACAGAGGCTCCTTGATGGTTGTGACCAAGTAACAATTACTACTGAAAATATTTCCCCTCAAATTTTTAAAAATCTACATTTTGTTCGCTGTTCAATGCACAAGGCCAAGAAGTTGAAAATTACTTCTGTTCTTGTTATTTAACAAAGAGAAGTATACTAAATTCTGGATTGTGTTCTTTTTTAAATTTTAATTCTTTTAAACTTTTACAAAATGAGCCATTTTTTTTCTTTGCTGTAAGATATTTATACTACAAGTAATGTCTTTCTATTTAAGAAAGTCTCCTAATATCAAGGTTGCACTGATTATGTTGTTTACATATTACAGGTTTAATGTTTCCCTGTGTAAAGAAGAAAGAAAATATGTTTGACTTTAGACATTGAGTCTATGTAATCAAAAGTGATAACAGATCTCAAGGGGTGTGATATGTTTGCTGATTCGGTGATCTGTTTTGTATCTTTCAGAAATAAATTGTCCCAGTGTGTAAATTGGGAGAATTTTATTCTATCGCAACACATGAAGCCCACTTTAAAGGTCATGAGAAGTCTTTCAGTTCTCTGGGAGATACCTAAGATACTTTCTAAGATCAAGTAGTTTAAAAACATTTCAGCAGTTTCAAAAAGTGTCAGAATTTAGGGAATAATATGAACTCTCCAAAAATTTGTCTTATTAAAAAAATGATAAAACATTTCTATGGTGACATCAAAATAGATTTCATTGCCACATGCATATAGTACTAAATCATTCAAAATCACAGTTTGAATTACTAAATATAATGACATTCTAGGAACTTAACAATAACACCAGCCAAGCAAGGAATAAATGCTATTTCCAAATTATAATGCTTATATCAAATTCAAAGTAACAACTCACCTTCTTAACAGATCAGAAGTGGAACTAGCCAACTAGCCAAGTCTGAATGAGTTGATAGGGTACTCCTGGGATTGGACTAGTCCAGAGAACCCCAGAGTAAGTATTTAAGACCTATGGGCACAGGTGTAAGAGCGAGTGCTCATCAGAGACACCCCAGAGCAGTTCTGCACTGCACTGCTGCCCAGGGACTCATTTCATAGGACAGTCTGTTGAATACATGCCCTGAGCTCTGCTCCACTGGCCATTCCCCAAAGACTGATCAGCTCAGACCTGATCCTGAAGAAGTGTTTTTCAACCTTTGTTTTTAAATTTCCCACAATAATTAAGTTTTATTGCAGTCCATTAGACATATGTTTTTAATGTGCAACAAAAAGATTTGTGAAAAATATTCCATGGGATATGCTTTGATATTTAGTCCCATCATATCTTACCATGCTGGTTCAGTGCCCTCTAACAGATCATGACCCCGCACTCATTGAAAATAGTTTCCACAAAGTGACAGTCTAACTGTAGGATGTTCTGTTTTCTGTTTTACTTTTCAAAAACAATGGTCGGGACTTACTAAATTGATTTTTGCAGCCTGCCAGTGCATCTCAATATCATTTTAGGATCTAATTCAGCATTTATTAAACACTTAGGATATGCTAGATGCTGTGTTAGCACTACAGATAAGATACAGTAGAAAATGCAAAATTGGCCATTTTTAATAAAGACAGCATTTTTTAGTCATTAAACAAAAGGTAGAATTTCCGGCTGGAATATTGGTGAAGTATTTTAACAGTTACTCATGCATATATATTTTTTTAAAATCCCACCGTTTAAAAAATTGGGTTTCTTTCTTAATCCTTATTTTCTAACACTAGTGAAATGTGGCTGAAGAGCAAGGTGTTAAAAAGAAAAATTTTGTTACTTGAGTAATTTAAAAATTTCAAGCATTTTAAAATTAATTCCAGTTTTTTTCAGGGGAATTCTTAGTCTTAAAACAAACCCAAAAAAAAAAGGAAACCATAGTTGCCTTGGGTTTAATTCCTTCTATTCCCTGTGTCTTCCTTTGTACTGCTTATAAAAGAATGTTAGGAATTTACATCAGAGTCCAAAGCATGAAGGTAGAGGTTGATACACATTTTTGTAAATACACATTACCATGCCTTGTTACTAAGACATGAGAACACAGTCTTTGTGTAAGTTCTGGACTGCACATAAAAGTATCTTTCAGTTTATTATGGTGACTAAACTTCAATTCATTAAATATAGAGGAGAAAATGTTACTACTTCAGTGGGACAGAAAAGTGAATTGTATTAGATACATTAAGCCATCATTCTCTCTCTCTCTCTCTCTCTCTCTCTCTCTCTCTCTCTCTCTCTCTCTCTCTCTCTCTCTCTCTCTCTCTCCCCCTCAACATGATTTTGGGCTAGAGGAATGGCTCACCTGAGTTCGATTCCCCACTACCACATAATCCAGCATGGAGGCACACACCTGTAATTCCAGCACTCAGAAGGCTGAGGCAGAAGGATTGCTGTGAGTCCAAGGCCATCCTGGACTCCATAGTGAGTTCAGGACCAGCCTGAGCTACAGAGTGAGACCCTGTCACAAAAAAAAAAATAGAAGCATTGTCTTTATTAAATATTACTATTGACCCTATTTGCAATTAAACCACACTTGCCAAAGCAAATGATTAAATGGTGAAGGAATAACTTTGTTTCATTTATTTGATTCTTAGGTTATTAGCATTAAGTGTGAACATACAAAATTGGAGATAGACCAATTTTGGATAATAACATTTTTAGATATTTCAGCTGCTTGGTATTAGCTTTATGTGTCCATATTTAAGAACCACTTACATGAGAGAGTATCACAATATAAATAACTAATTTTCTGAAGGAATCTTGGTGACCAGGAAGAAAACAAATGAAACCTCAAGATGCAGATTTACCTTGTTTTGAAAATCAGTTCCACAAGTGAAGCAATTTCATTTTAACAATTCAATGAAACATCTCAAGAACTAATTTAAGAATTCTTTTTCAAATTCTTTAAAAATTCACTGATACTATTTCTGTTCACAAAACCCACATATAGACATGAATTTCGTGTGCAAAGTTCTATTTATATCCAGAAATTTATGGGGAAGCTGCCATTGTTTTCTCGGCACACTTAGACTGTCACTGTCTGCATGCCTAGGCACGTGAGGAGATAGACGACACATTTATTTAAATGGTATCCACTCTTCTCTCCTACACTTTGTAAGTAACCCAATGAGAATAAGAATTTGCCAACTCACATGGGGTGGATGAAACAATCATTTCTTCCAATGAAAGAACTTTAATAACTTGTTCTAGAATTTCAGCTGCATTTTCGCTTTTTAACTCCTGAATATTTACAGAATAATTTGCTTTTTAAGACACTCTTAACTGCCAATTTCATTAACACAAAACATCTTGCTACAAAACAAAAGCTTCTTTAACAAAACACTTTCCCCACATCCTTCAACAGAGCATAAGGCTTTTATGCAAAGTGGTAAAAATAAGTTCATTGGATTGTGCCTATTAAAAATTAACTGGTTCAGAAATAACCTCCTAATTTCCTCCAGGTATAAAAGGTTATATAAATTCAGGTGTCTCTTTGAATGACCCATGCACCAACAAATTGCTTCAAGAACTAAGGGTACTTGGAGGGTAGTTCTGTCTCTGCCTGGTAATTCTAACTTACTGGAATGCCCAGAAGACTTCTAACAACTTACCATCCATCTGTCCCTTTTTCCAAGTCCGTTATCTCCTGGCCTTGGACTAGCTCTTGAGTCAGTTTTCACTTTCTCCACATGCACCTCCCCCCACAGCATCATAATACCTTGATTTCTAGAGGTTGAGTGCAAGTTGTATGATTTTAACATATTCAGTCAACCACTGAACATTTTTTATTTCCCCCCATTTGTCAGAGACTGTTAGATCTTAGAAATACAATGGAAAAACGTGTTTCAGAAAGATGACTAGATTTCTTCATTGCTTGTATAAAATAAGTGTAACCATGAACAAAAAGAGCTGGCTTATGGGAAAGCCACACTCATGCTTTCAGCCATATTTCTCTACCTGGAAGAAACAACTTTGCTACCCTCCTCTACCTTATTATCTTCTTTTCTTTCTTAAAAGAAGTCATTTTGCTTCTACTTAGAAGGATGTTTTTTTAATCTTTAATGTCTCAAAATACCAGACTGAATGTCACAACTTACGTGATTTTCTGTGTCACTTTTAGTTCTAGAATTGTCCCCTTGGTATATATACTTGTTATAGTTCTTAAGATATTGTAGTGTAGTTTTACTTGCTGATATGTGGAATGAGTTCTAAAATTTCCTAGTTTAAAGCTCAATAAATTTATACTTTAGAAAGGATACAGAAAGACAGGAAGATTTCTGTTTTTATCTCTGCCTAAACTGGGATTTCCTGCAGGAAAAGGGAATGGTTTTTAAATTTTTATGTCAGCATTTTTATCCTGTTGTCCTGCAGAGTGTCCCTGTTTGTTGAATTGATTTATTGAAAAATAGAAAAAAAATTAAAATTTTATCTATGTATTACCTTTAAGAAGCTTCTAATATTCACCACTTTCTGGTTATAAGGCAAAAATACACCCAGAGTAACTATACTTCTTTATTGTAATTCCTCAAAAATATCTAGATGGAGAACTTTAAAAGTTATGTTATCCCCAAATGACTCTTTTATTCTTGAATCATAACTATGTATGCTTCTCTGTTACAAATTAAATTAATGAAAACTACTACCCTCTAAGGAAACCCATCTGCAAGGCATCACCACTTCTGTGCTCGAGTATTCTGAAAATGGTTCTGTTTGTGGTTAGAGGAATGGTGATCTACACGTTTAAATATGTCATTATTATTAAGCAAGGAGGAAAAAATCACCACTGGTTGTTATTGCTAGTACATGCAACACTTACTAGCTTGTTTTGAAATGTCAGTAATGTGCAGTACCTATGTATGGAAGCAGCAGAAAGACCTAAGAAACAGTGAAATACTTAAGGTGTTGTTCGGTAAATTCTGAATTAATATGTAAAGAAGTTAGATGCTGCACCTACTTCACTATTTGGTATGCCCCCTTACCTTAATCTTTGTGAACACGGTCATCATTTCATGGTAATATTTCATAACTATTTATATATTTTCAAAGGCATTTTTATTCCATACTTTAAATAAAACCCAGAAAGCTTTATAAAAAAATGAAAAGGTAGACCATGACAGACAGGAAAAATTTACTCCTTGCAATGGAGATATCTTGTCAGGTGTGTTGAATATGCTGCCTTATACTTACTGTAACTTCTACAACACTCCTACTACTGTCACCACTGCTAGTGACTACAAATGTCAATAATAATAATAATAACAGTAATAATACGGACCTTTCACTTACTTTTGAATCTCACAATAACCATGCCAACAATGGCATTTCTTTCTGAAGAAAAAAAATTAAGTGGTTGCAAAATATATGCACAAAAATTTTCATCCTTTTGTTGTATATATAATGATGAAAAATAAAAAATATAATTATCAGGGCTTTATCAGAATGGTTCAGTAAATATATTAACAAAGTCTTTGTATCAAGGAAATGTGTTAGTGTATTGGGAGAAAACAAGAATATAGAAACATATTTGTATTACAGCTATGGAAACATTTCTGTGTATTTGGATGACTTCAATGCCTAATGGCCAAATATAAAATTAAAATGTTATTTTAAATTTTCAGTAATACTGATATTGTTCTATATATATATATATATATATATATATATATATATATATATATACTTATATGTGTTAGTTTAAGTTTTACTTATTAATTAGTTTAAAATAAAATTAAAAGCACATACTTAGAGTAACAAGATGTTTGTGAAATTCATATATTACCTAAAATAGTACATCTCTTTAAGGGAAACCCTCTAAAAAAGACAAAAAAATGAAAGAAAATGAGAGGAGCAAAAAGATTGTAGGTTTCTTTTCAATAAAATGGGATTTTTCACTTTCCCTACCCTCCACACCCCTTGAGCATGTGAACAACCAAGGGTGATTCCAAAGCGTATTGCTGCCCACACTACACCCTGAGGTGAACTTTCACCTGGTTTGGGTTAAGGCCCAGGATTTGGTTTCTTTTGGTGTTTTTTTCCCTCCAATAATTCTAATGTGTGTGTGTATATATATATATATATATATATATATATATATATATATATATTTGATTAAGAACTGCTTACATATGTAACAACTAAAATTCAATATCTTAAAGTTTTTAGCTCTTGAATTTTCATCTTTAAGACGTTCAAGAATAAGAATGCTAAGTGCTACTTGGATGAAGATTTACCTAATTTAAGAAATTATAAATTAAAACATCTTTATACTGTGAAGAAGTACAAAGATCATTAATCACTGTTTTTATTCATTGTGTAAGATCGTAAATAGGGTGTTTGTGAGAGATGAACACTCAGACACACTGCCTGGGGGAGTGCAAGCAGTGTGTTGGTCAGCTTCACTGGAGGTGTTTTGACAAAATGTATTCAACACCTTTAAATGTGTATAAATTGTGTTCTAGAATTTCAGGTACAAGAATTCTTAGAAAATAATTGGGCAAAATGGAAAATATATGTTAATAAGAATATCATAGTGCTGCCTATAATAATACAAACTTGGAAATAATCAAAACATTCATGACTGGGTTGATTAAATTATGGATGACAAGAGTACAATGATTGTCCAGCTATATATGAGTTAACATGCAAGGATATTCACAATACATTGTAGACTGATTCTTTTATTGAAAAATAATATGTACATATGTGTGTGTATATATAAATATATATGCAAATGTATATGCATATAGCTGCAAATTTATTAGTATATACACACAGGTGGGAAAAGCCCAGAAAACTATGAAAATGTTAATGATTATCTTCCTAGGTACTTTTGTTTTTTCTTCTTACTTTCATACACATTCTAGGTTTATGGGGATTCTTTTGTTGTTGTTGTTGTTGTTGTTGTTGTTATTGTTGTTATTTTTGCTTTCATCATTTCATTAAAATCCAGTACTGGTTCTATAAAGAAAGACCAAGAACTTTTCTTAAAAATGAAAAGTCTGTATTTTTTAAATGATTTGTTACTTCATCTACTCAATTGAAGGAACTGAAACAGATACAACTTTAGCTGTCCAACTGTGGGCGCAAAAAAAGCGATTTAATAACAGCTGTTTCTGGAAACTTTTTCAATATTTATTTATTCATTCATGGTACTGGGGATCAAGCCCAGGGCCTTCACACTGAGGTATGCTCCCAGCTCTTTTTGTTTTTTTGTTTTTTGGTTTTTTTTGTTTTGTTTTATTTTTTGTTTTTTGGGGTTTTTTTTTTGTTTTTTGTTTTTTGTTTTTTGTTTTTTGAGACAGAGCCTCACTTACTTAATTTTCCAGCTGGGCTTAAGCTTGGAGTCTTTCTCCCTCAGGTTCCCAGAGTGCTGTGCAACCAGGTCCGGCTCAATACATTTACTTTCCAAGTAGATTGAGCCCCCCCCCCCAACATATGTCAGATCATCTCTGATGTAATTAGTATAGGTACAGGAAAAAAACATGCCATGTTAGCAAATACATTGTAATGTGTCATGATGTGAACTTTAGAAAATCTTGCTCAATACCTATAATAACTGTCTTTTCCCCTCCATTTTAGGCGGTTCAGGCCCATCATCTTCCATAGCCATAGCTGGTACCAACCACCCTGCCATCACAAAGACCACCTCTGTTCTTCAAGATGGCGTCATCGTCACCACCGCAGCCGGAAACCCACTGCAGAGTCAGCTGCCCATTGGGAGTGGTTTTCCTTTTGTTGGCCAGGAGCACGCACTTCATTTTCCACCCAACAGCACTTCAAACAACCATCTTCCACACCCCTTGAACCCCAGCCTTCTCAGTTCTCTGCCTATCTCTTTGCCAGTGAATCAACAGCATCTCCTAAACCAGAATCTATTAAATATCCTGCAGCCTTCAGCAGGAGAAGGCAAGTCTGAGATCAACCTCCACTCTTTAGGTTTTCTCAACCCGAATGTAAGCGCTGCTCTAGCCTTTCTCTCCGGTGACGTGGATGGGCAGGTGTTGCAGCCTGTCCACTTTCAGCTCTTAGCAGCTCTGCTTCAGAACCAAGCCCACGCAGCTGCCATGCTCCCCTTGCCATCTCTCAATCTGACCATCTCAGATCTTTTGCAACAACAACCCCCCCCTTTACCCTCATTAACACAGATGACAGTCCCACCAGACCATTTGCCAAGCAATCAGTCAGACAACAGCCGAGCTGAGACCCTTTTAACCAGCCCCCTGGGAAACCCTTTACCAAACTTTGCAGGCAGTGACACTACTTTTAGCCCCCTGTTCCTCCCAGCTGTCACTGGGGCCTCAGGATTAATGGCCTTGAATCCCCAGCTGTTGGGAGGTGTTCTGAACTCGGCATCGTCCAACACCGCTAATCATCCAGAGGTTTCCATAGCAACCTCCCAGGCAACCACTACCACAACCACTACATCTTCAGCAGTGGCAGCACTGACTGTCTCAACACTTGGTGGGACAGCAGTGGTGTCAATGGCAGAAACATTGCTGAATGTATCTAATAATGCTGGGAATACACCTGGTCCAGCTAAGCTCAACAGTAACTCTGTGGTGTCACAGCTACTTAACCCTCTACTGGGGACAGGTCTGCTTGGTAAGTTAAATTTTTTCACAAATTTTTTTTAAAGAAACGTTTTTCTAATTCTATTTTCTCCTTTTTAAAAACTCCATTTTGTCACACTATTTTTTAAAATGTTTTTGTTATGTCACAGATTGCTTAAGAAACTAAATATAACAACACCCATACACCAACATATTAGTGCAAATGTGAGAATGACTTTTTTCACTTCCCCTGTTCTGTCAATACTAAATAATCATTTTAATCTGCTTTCTCCTATCTTCTAATTCTGATGCCACTAAACCTAACCTGCCCATCATTCTGTTAAGTCAAGTAGAGTCATATTTTTCAAATAAAAAAGAATAGGTATATCTTTAAAAGTAACTTTTATTTCGATTTTAGTTCGTGTGGCATCACAGGGTTAGTATGAGCAGCTGCACTGTGGATTAAAAGTTTGAGGAAGTAATTTTCAAGCAAACCCTAAATAAAACTAAATGTCCAACAAAATATGAAAAAAGGCATAAAAACATTCAAAGGTAAATTTTGCCCAACATCAAGAAAACCATTGCTCTAGCTGCTACTAAATTTCCTTAGGTAGAATTATTTTTTTGAGAGCTTAAGGCATAAAAGCAGTCCTTCATGTACATTATACTATCACCAAAAGCCACAAAATAATATCAAGTGCATTCAGCTAAAGGGTTAAGGTGTCCAGGGATAGGGACAGTGCTCATAAAGTCTAGAAGTCTAGATAAATATGCCAGAGACGTCTCTAATATGTAAAAAAATTTCACTTTGATTTTATATAAACACATTTATAAGAGAGCATTATTAATTTTAGTTTTATTGGGCCTTAAAATCAATTTTTAGTTAACCTAAAAAAATTACAGATTTATAAATTTCAAGCTACAAAACAATTTGTATGATTTTCTCAAAATAATTTGAAAATAGTTTTGAATTCTAAATATAAATGTAATAATGATAGCAATTGTTATTAAAATACATTGAATGATGATTACAATGAGTACTTTTATGTTTCTAGCTTTCTTTACAGTTTTAGTTTTAGATGACCAACTTTTACTCCAAAATAAAATACGTATTTCTAAACCAAATCTACTTTTATTTGGAGATATTTATTGATAGTTATTTATTAAGAATGAAATTTCATAAATAAGGCTTAGTTAGGTCACTCATTTTAATCATCTGGTTAACTATGATTGCTAAAATATTTTAGGATGAATTTTACATATTAATGTAGGTGCTCCAAAAAAAATACGGTCAAAAAATCAGGTAACACTAAAGTTTAATATATAACAGAAAGCAAAAACTAGTCTTTACGTGATACAAAAATCAAAACTAATCATGCAAAGTAAAACTCAGTAAAACTCTTTCCTTACCACCTAGTAAGACTTTAAAAAGAAAAAGAAATTACCCATGTAAGCTTAGCTTATAGTTTTTGTTTCAGAAATTCTCAGGTATAAAAATAGGCATAGAATTGCTGAAGAATCACATTGACTTATATTTTATGTTTCTCAAACTGTAGGTGATATGTCATCAATAAACAATACTTTGAATAACCATCAACTGACTCATCTACAGTCGCTGTTAAACAACAATCAGATGTTTCCTCCAAATCATCAACAGCAACCACTTCTCCAGGGGTACCAGAATCTCCAGGCCTTCCAAGGACAGTCCTCCGTTCCTTGCCCAGCTAACAATAATCCCATGGCTTGTCTGTTTCAGAACTTTCAGGTATCCTCCTTCTGTAGGCTACTTTCTTCAGTAGAAAACAATGTTCAGGTTTGTTTAAACCTTTAATTTTGGGGAAGGGATGAAAAAGTAGATTATTACCCTTGTTATTTTCAATATTGTTAAACATTTCCAATCTTTTGTGTGAAGGTAGTTTTACTTTGCTTTAAGGAGTAGTCCTTTGGAGCTGTGAGTGAACAATGATATCTACCCTCTAGAAGCCTTCTCATGACCGAGCCCCACATCCTTAACACTGACCTCTCTTCTGCAGCCCTAGCTCTCAGCCCTCTCACCCTGGCTAAGCCACATAGCCTTCTTGGAGTTCTCAAAAGTGAATAAATCCTGACAGATTGAAAAATTGATAGAAAGAGCAACACTAAATAAATATAAGAACAAAATACAGAATTTTTAAGTTTACAGAAGCTTAAGGAAGAGGAGGTTCTTTGGGACACAAAACCAAATATATCAAAAGAAAAAGAAATAACAGAGTTGAGTATATGAGACTTATATATCTACGCATGATCAAAGATTAATTTCTAACTGGCAGAAAATACTTATATAACTCATATCAAATAATTAACTTTTTAAAAAAATTTCTATAAATCAGAAGAAAAAGGAGAATTAGAAAATGAGCAACAGACATACAGACAATTCACTGAAAAAAATTATAAATATATAAAAAGAATAATCAGAAGTAATCAAAATATAATACTGTGCTTATTAGATTAATAATTATCAGTGTTGACAAAGATGTGAGGGAAAAGATTCTCTCAGATTATTGTTGGTCTAGATTAATGCTTGATCAGATCTTTTGGAGGGTAATTTGGTAGAATATCAAGCATTATTTAAATATATATGTTCTTTGTTTCAGATGTTTAACTTCTATGTGTCCATTTGAGATAAATCTAAAAATGTGAACACAAAGCACACATCAAAATATTCATTACAATGTTATTTTCAGTACCAGAAACTATGAATTACTTAAATGTCCATCAGCATGGAAATAATTAAGAATGTTATAGTACATACATTTACCTAGTTGCTTAAAAGATTAAGCAGATGTAGCAATCCAATGTCGGAAGTTCTACAAGACTACATAACTCTGACACTGTGGTACTACCAGAGAACAGTACTACAGTATATGTCTGTTTGTATGGGAGGGAAGGAAGGAAAGAGGGAGGGAGGGAGGGAAGGAAGGAAACTTGATATTCACCTACTTTCTGTAACATATTAAAAAGTATGTGTAAGGATGCACTGTAGCACTAGTTATTTCTGAGAAATAGGATTAGAGTGAAGTAGGAAGCGTGGGTTTGGGTGAGGAATAGTAATGTAGAAAACTTATCACTTTGACAGTGAATAGGAGAAAAGGAGGAAGAAGTGGAGAGTCATGTCACCAAGAAAGCAAGTAACACTTGTAGGGAATCCACTAGACTTAGCCATTAGGATGTGACCGATGACTCGGTAGAGTGAAGCTGTGGTAGAATGGTCAGAGCAGGGGCCGTATTACAGTAGGCAAAGTGGTCAATTTTGATGTTAGAAATTAAAGTGAGGATTATTCTTTTAAAATGCCACTATGAAGAACATAGGTCAGTACTCCAAAGGAAACCATCAAGTTGAACACAAACTTTTAAAATACGGAAACCATGTTCAAAATTCTGTGCTGAAGGGAAGAGCCAAAAAATTAGAAGTGATTGCACATACAGAAAGAGTAGGGATAGCATAAGAGGCAAGATTTCTGAGAAAATCCAAGCCATGAATAGTTTACACCCGGAGAGCAGAAAGAGGACTTTCTTATGCTAGGAAGCAGGACAAGATTTAGGACAGGGACAGCTTCAGAGAAATGTGTGTTGTATCAAGGGTAGGGAATATCAGAGTGTGAGAAATTATGAGAATTCTTACCAGATGAATTCCACTTTCTCTGTGAAGAGCAGTATGGGCGACAGTATTGCAGTTGGCTTGAAGAAGTAGAGGAAGATTCGACTAGCTGTTGAGGATGAGAATGATACCTGACTAGAAGGGCTGAAGTGAGGCAGCAAGCCCCCAGGGGAGATCGGAAGCCATTTATTCCTGTCCTCGAGATACTCAGCACCCTCACTGTAGATAAGTAGGCAGTAAGTGATCCAAATTGGGGTTTTATCTGGTAAGTAGAGATGAAGGAATATCAGCAAGAAAGGTCTAAGTTACTGCAGAATCCCAGGCTCTGGTTTGGTACTGAAAGATACAGTGACAGGAAGGAAATAATCATGGGGTGGGGAATAGCAAGGGTCTGGAGCAGGAGTTCTTAGATAGGTGTTAGTGAAATTAGAATAACCTCAGGGAGTTTTTCATATTTCACTGACTCTTCCTGTACTGAAATTCTCACATGCTCCCTGGTAGGCATTCCTCCCTTCTTATCTTACCATTTGGGAATCATTTCTGCAGCAAACCATTGTCACCATTGCTGTTAAAGAGATGTCCATGCTCACCAGTGGCCTTGGAAGGCTGAGGAGCAGATGTCATTACCCTGTCTGAAGTTTAAAAAATCTAGTGTCAGAATACTTTATCAGTGAAGAGTCAGTTCGTTTCCTCCTATATTGTATTTCAGTTATTTAAGTAAAAAGATCAGTGAGTTAAAATACCTCTAAATGAAGTTGTAACCTGAAAAAAAAAAACTGTGTCTAGCCACCTTGAGGTTAATTTCTCTATAAAGAGTGGGGTTTTTTTTCTTTTAATTTTTCAGTCTTATTGAGTCGTATTCTTTTCATTTCTTCCCCTGTTAGATCTGTTTTGTCTTTTGGTAAATCTTAAAATAATTATGATCTTTCTCTGAAGCCTTTATATCAATTTCTTTCTCCTTCTTTCCTTCTTTCCTTCTCTTCCTCTCCGTTTTTCTCTTCCTATTTCTTTAAGGTGAGAATGCAAGAAGACGCAGCTCTCCTAAACAAAAGAATAAGTACTCAGCCGGGGCTGACAACAATTCCTGAGAACCCAAACACTTCACTTCCACCTTTCCAAGACACACCTTGTGAGTTGCAACCAAGGCTTGACCAACCTCTTGGTCAACAGGTGAAAGATGGTCTTGTTATGGGTGGCCAAGGTGATGCTTCTGTAGATGCCATTTACAAAGCAGTTGTCGATGCAGCCAGCAAAGGAATGCAGGTTGTCATCACCACTGCCGTCAACAGTACGACTCAGATCAGCCCGATTCCGGCTCTGAGTGCCATGAGTGCCTTCACTGCCTCAATTGGTGACCCATTAAATCTCTCCAGTGCTGTCAGTGCGGTCATTCATGGACGGAACATGGGAGGTGTTGATCATGACGGCAGGCTGAGGAATGCAAGAGGGGCCCGGCTGCCCAAGAATCTAGACCATGGGAAAAACCCAAGTGAAGGAGATGGGTTTGAGTGTTTCAAGTCATCAAGTTACCACACATCCAAAAAACAGTGGGATGGGGAGCAAAGCCCCAGAGGGGAACGAAACAGGTGGAAGTACGAGGAATTTTTAGATCATCCAGGCCATATCCACAGTAGTCCTTGTCACGAGAGACCCAACAATGTCTCTACACTGCCATTTCTGCCTGGGGAACAGCACCCAATCCTGTTACCACCAAGAAATTGTCAAGGGGATAAAATTCTGGAGGAAAATTTCAGGTATAATAACTACAAAAGAACTATGATAAGTTTTAAGGAGAGACTAGAGAACACTGTGGAAAGATGTGCACACATTAATGGGAACAGACCTCGGCAGAGTCGGGGATTTGGAGAGCTGCTAAGCACTGCAAAGCAAGACCTAGCCCTAGAGGAGCAGTCTCCAAGTTCCTCAAATAGTTTGGAAAGTTCTCTGGTCAAAGACTACATCCATTATAATGGAGACTTTAATGCCAAAAGCATTAACGGGTGTGTGCCTAGCCCTTCAGACGCTAAAAGCATTAGTAGTGAAGATGACCTAAGGAATCCAGATTCCCCGTCTTCAAATGAATTGATACATTATAGACCAAGGACGTTCAACATGGGCGACTTGGTCTGGGGCCAAATCAAAGGACTGACTTCCTGGCCTGGAAAATTAGTAAGAGAAGACAACGTTCACAATTCATGTCAACAAAGCCCCGAGGAAGGGAAGGTATACCAATCTTTATCCATTGTCAAATACTAATCTTTGTTCAGATATCAATTATTGTTTTTGTTATCACTTTGGATTCTTTGGGTTTGAATTTAAGATTCTTCATGACTCACTGGGGCTTCACAAGCTTCTGGAGCATAAAATGAAGAGGGAATGGTTATAGTCACCAAAATGTCATATCGACAAGGGATGACCTATGGAGCATTCAGAGATCTCACTAGGCTCAATGTGACTCTCACCCAAAACCAAATTTCGAGGATTTTTGTCCACTCTGCATTCTTTTCCTGTGTTTATGTAGTTCTTCATTTTATAAGCAGAGGAGGAAAGTGAATGTCAAAGATTAGGAAAAATACATGGTAGTGAGTGGACGTCTAAGAGTATGGCAGAGGTAGGAAATGCCACAAGACATACTCATGGGTTTACATGTAACCCATAGAGCTGGGGAAGGGATAAAATCTAGGTGGACTTGTAGCGATTTTTAGAAGCAGCAGGTAAACGTCTGAGTTCAGAATGGTGTCTCCTTTCAGGAAAAGTTCTGAGCCTGTATAACATATGGAAATGTTTAGCTCCATAGTCTGGTTCTACTTAACACAATCTAATCATATAAATTAAATGAAAACCGCTCCATGAAACTACCATTCAATTTAGAAGAAATTAATAGGAGTTTTCTGGTCTCCCCACCCCCCGACACACACACACACACACTCAAATGGCTTACTAATCAAGAAATAAGCTGTATTTAAAAAACAGATAAAAAATATATATCTCACCAGAAGGAGATAATTGTGCCCATTCCCCCTTATATGATTAAGAAGCATAATTTTTCATCTTCCTAGGTAATAAAATTATGCTTATATGTATATACTATTCTCTTAAAGACTATATTGTATAAAGAGCTGTTTCATCTTTGTTCAAATTTTTGCTGGCACTTAGATTTAGTGGCAGGAAACCAAAAGCATTTTTGCCAGCACAATAACACGATTGTCTTTCTCCAAAGGAGCAGGAGGTTCTTAAACCTTTGCTTGTAATGTCTAATATTTACTTGTCATGATACACTCTGAGCATAATGTTTCTACGTTTGATAAGAAAATGAATTCCATATTCCTATTTGCAAAATATTTTATTGTCTGTACTCTCTGAGATTAGACAAGCATTTCTGAGGTTGATAAACCTAAATATTTTTGACAGTGTATTCAAGAGGTAATTAGAAACAGCAAAAGTGGACTTTTATGATATAAATGGAAATGCTATAAATATAAGATGTAGACACCAAACTGTTTTACAGATTCTGTGCCAGCGAACCAAGTCTTTTTCAAGTGACATTTTGTAAAAACCTTGACTAACGTAAAGATTATGCCCCCTTTTCCTGGAAACATTCTTCCTTTCCTAAATGGTGTGCCTAAATGTCTTCTTATGCCCTCAAGAGGACAAAGGAATGCACTTTTAACACATTTCACATTGAAAAATAGCCTTAGTCTTCTAATCAATTTGTGTTTGAAAACTCCTGAGTTTGAATTATATACTGATATTAAATTTTATTTTTTTAAAAATCATTATCTAAGAGTACAAAAAATAATTTTTTGCTTCATTTAAAATAAGAAAGTAGTTTTTATTCACTACAAATAGTGTTCTAAAATCCAGATTCTTCATCCTTATATCAGTCAATAGTTGAATTCTTGAAAGAGAACATGAAATTGCTTTTAAAAATTCAAATATTTCTTCTCTGATTGGCTGACAATGTCAATTTGCAGGCTGGCATGAAAACCTTGATACCAATCTACACTAAAAGTATTTTTAGTATTTCAAAAAATATAATTTAAAGTAGACATTTTGAGGTGAAAAGCTGAAAATGTAATAAAATATTAATGACAAAGCATGAAATATTTATCTATCATTAAAAAACAAGGTACAACATCCTTAAAAGCTCTAAGGCTCTTACTTTTTACAAACCCCTGCTCTTTCACCACTCATCTCAGCACATAACACAAAGTTCTATTTAATAACACTTTTTTTTCCACCTTTAGTTCACAAAAACAGGGGGAGGATTTCCTCATAGCTTGTTTAAGGTGCCCGGTGAGCTCACTCATGTTCTCATTTCATTAATACCAGGAAAAAGTCAAATTTCAAATAAGTCTGTCTGACTTCAAGCCACATAGCCTTTGCCTGATTCATCAATGACCCTGGTTTATCAAGAAAAGAATAAACTATATTCATTATCTGTGTAAGAAAGTGTGATCTATTTAAGAAAGATCTCTAATAAAATATTTTTAAATTTATCCTCTTATTCAAGCGACCCAATTACGATGGAAATTTTATTTACATAGAACCCCTTAATGCTCAACAATGCTGGATAAATAAAACCTTGTGCATTAATAACCAGACTCCTGCTTTTAAAAAGGTAAGCAGTGCCCTTAGGTTCCCTTCTCTATATTAAAATGCCTGACATTTTAATAAAATCTAGATCGCAAGATAGAAACTAACTTCATAAACAATTTACCCAAGTGGCATCTGAGAACATTCCCCTAATGTTTAATCTTTGTAGTATCTCAAAAAAATGTTCACCAGGTTTTTTTACCCATTATCATTTTCAACCTTCTTAGCCTCTTAGCTTTTGTACTGTCTCTATGTCTATAAAAGTAGATTAAGCCAAGGTTCAGTGGGATCCCATCAGGTGTGTTACTCAAGTTTTGAAATAGATTTATGATCTCGCCCCATCCAACTACCTGTCAGTTATTGTTTTCAGTTTACAGTCTTTGTTCTCAGCAGGCCACTCTCAATTACCCCTGGAAGCAACAAAGTAGAAAATATAAATAATTAATCAACAGGATTGCAGATTACTGTTTCACAGCAAGCTGGCCATTACACTTCTTCTTGTGTTGCCCAAGTGATCTCTGGTCTAAGAGAGGCCAGTGCTGTGATTGGAACACTGACACTTGCCAAGGGTTGTGGCAGCCACATGGTCCCTATGTTGGTATTTTAGCAGCTTTTGTTGATTGTTATAGTAAATGACATGATCAGATCTATGAAAGGCTTTGTTTCTCTTTGATGGGATAGAATATGTAGCAGATAAATGATTAACAATGCATTAGAAATGTCCTGCCATTTCGGAGATGATTTTCTAAGAGGCATGATTTCTAAGCATCAAATACTGTATAAGCACAGTATACAGAGTGCTAGAGTGAAAGTGGAGTGTGGCAGAGAGAAGCAGGGCTCCGGGCATCCGATGCCAGCTTAATCCTGGGACTGCCAGTTGCTTCAGTGCTCCTGAAGGCAGATTCATCTCCCAGTATCTGCATTCTCCTCGCTTCTCAAATGGGCAAGTTAATTCCAACTCAAAATGATGTTTTCAGAGTTAAATGAAATACCATGAATGGATTATCCAAGCTGTCAAGAAAGGCCTTGTAAAAATTAGCCTCTTTACCCCTGTTCTCTATGTTAGACTGTTTCATTAACTTGAACGCCGTCATTATGGAGTTGAGGTAACTAACTTTAGTTATTGTTCATCTATGCATTGTCCATGTGCAGAAGATTGATTAGCCAGCTTGAGGATGCAAGGATCATATGGAATATATTTGATGAATGAAATAGTTCATGGCTTTTTAGGGACTTTCATATGTCACATACAAAGTGATGTATCTGATTGTAACTGCTGGCAGTTCATTTCAAGCAAGAGTTGTACTTTGAAGCATTTTAAAGCACCCAGTTTGTTGAGTGACCTTGACAGTCCCTCTTACTTCAGTGTTTCCAAAAAAGATATCAATTAGGATTTTCTTCCTCCACTTGTCTGCCTCCCCAGTCCTCACACTCCAGTATTAATGAAGGAGGATTTTCAGCTCTCTGTGAAAAGTTGTGCTGAGTCATGGGTAGATCACTATTCTTATACTGAAAGTGTTTGACTGCTGGGAGTATTGTATGTTTGTACTGTTCACGAAGTGACATCTCTTAATATGTTTTCTCTTACCTATCAATTTGAAATGAATTGCAGTCTGAGCAATAGTTACACTCTCTGAATGTGCTCGTGCAAGAGCCTTTATCGTTTGTGGTTTAGTGGCGAAGAACAAGACCTGAGTATGTGGGCTTCCAGATCCTGGAATACTAATAGGAAAGTCTTAGAAAGGGAAATGGCTACTCTGGCTTTGCACATATGCGCCATAAAGGTCTTTAAGGCTAAGCAACCCTGGGAGAATGGTTATCTTTGTGTACTTATTTCAGTAATTATTTAAAATAAGAAAAATGCTCATTTTCTAAAATATATTTTGAAATTGTCATATTCTACTTTTGCTCTTGTGTGAACCAGCCTGAGTTGCCTCTCAATTAATAAGGATCAAAACCTGAAATTCTTATTTTGTTTCTGCATAAATCATTTTCACTCTTTTTGAACGCTGTCCCATTGGTATTCATATTTCATTGCTCTTACATTTAATGTGTATTCTGACTGGAGCTGAATTTAACAAAGGATTCATTACCAGACTGGCACCACAATTTCTTTTCAGTGAAACATTTGTTGTTGAACAGATAGATACCTTCTGATTGCCAAGAATATTTCTACACGAAGTGTCAGTGGGAAAGGTGCCCCCTCCTTAGAATCATGTTCTGACTACTTCTTAGTTGTATTTGGAAGTTAGTGATAAAATTACTGCCTGAATAATGTTCAAAACTGACAAAACTCATCATTCTTAAAACTCATAAGGGGACAGTAAGCTTTCTGTATGTCAGTTCAGCATCACGTGCACACACAGTCTGACAGTGTGATGTCTAGCCAGAGATGGTTTCCATCACATTCTGAGGGTTTGGCCTAAGAAGGTGAGCCTGGAGACCCACTTTGGGGAGCTGTGCCCTCTGTGATGTTTAAGCATTTTACTTTGAAGAGCATCCTGCCTATGCTGTCTTATCAATGCTAGCTAATTTGTATTCTTTAGTACCATAGTTCTCTGTTGAAAGTGTTCTTTGTGTATTCACTTTGCCTTATCTTTCTCCTAACTCCTGTTTGAGATGAATCCTTTTCTCTGTGCCCAATCAATACCCACAATATCAAGGCTGGTGGGGTGACTGGAATAATCAATGCTCCGGCAGCACCAGGGTCTCATTGAAAAGGGGGCAGGATAGTTTTTGAAAAGTAATAAGGAAGGTAAACTCTAAGCCAACTCAGTTCCCAATCAAAGATTGAAAGATAATAAGAATGAAGAACTTAGTAAACCCAACAGATGTAAATATCAAGAAAAAGGGCTAACAGGAGAAAAAAAGCTTGGGTAAAACTATAAAGTTAATTGCAGTGAATTGTGGAATACCAGAACATGTTTTTTCTGAGCAAGATTAAACAAAAGTAGATCTACCTCCCTTCATACAGGTAGCTGAGATCCAGCAGAGTCAACAAGCTTGTCGTACAAGATAGCAGCTAATGAAATCTCAAGTTTGAGGCAAACACATCCGTTTACAATATGAACTTTTAAATCCAATTTGCTTAGAGACTGAACTTTATCTAAAACATTTAATTCTGCTTATGTATTATAGATTGATAATGGACTGTGTTACTACATTTAGAACAAACCTACTTTTCTATAGTACAGTTCTGAAGCACATAAGAACACGCTATCTAAAGCAAAAAGAAAGCACAAAAAATTTCTTAAATAGCGCCCCTGGGTAAAATGGTAATAAGACCTAGTTAGTTCATATCAAAACAATAAGACTCATGTAAGGAGCTTCTCCATGAGCAAATACTGTTGCTGTTCTGTTGCTAAAAATTGGGTTTATCCTTTCTGTTACAAATGAATTGAGTTTTTGAATAAGTACTTACTACTGATCATTAATTATTAATTCCTATTCTTTCAAAAATACTGAAATATTTCACCAAATTGAATAGGATTTTTCAGTTTAGCAATGTTATTTTTAAAAACAGCTATATTATTTTAAATATTTACTATTTAATAAATGTTCACTAATATTGAACTTAAATGCTTCATATTTGCTTATTGCTTCAGATCTGTATTTCTCAGACTTCAGCTGAAGCTGTTATTACCTATATTGTTATTAAAATTTTTCCACATTTTATTGATATGTATAAGTGCAAAATTTAAGGTTTACAATGAAGTTGAGCATTTTTGCACATACGTATCTTGTCAAGGTGACAAGGACTTTCCCACTCTCATTTTGTCCCTCCCCTTACCTAACCCTCCCTTTCTCCCTACCCTACCCTCCTGGTTCACTTTTTTTTTCATTTTAAGTTCCATAAGAGTTGTGATCTGGGTCTCTCATTTATTAATTTAACGAGCATATATTGGGCAAATCTGCACTACATACTACTCAAGCTTTTTGTAAATTTACATAATATCTTTTATCATAAGACATCATATATGTGAAATCAAAGGCAAATTTTAACTGTCTTCCTAATATAAATTTATGTGGATATATAATTGTTCATGTTCCATGTAAAATGATTTCACATACAACCACTGACATCACTTAGGGAAAGACTGCTTTGACATTTATCAGGTGCTCCCATGGTCATGGTCTTTTTACATCCTGTCATGGACCCATAGTGATGTGCATCCTTATCCCCACTTCACCTATGAGAAGACTGAATCTTGGAAGTTACACTCCTATGGACACAATTCATGGACAGTTGAGCCAGGCCCCAACCCTGAGCTTCTAAGGCTACGTCTGGCCCTGTCTATCACACCATGCCCGCAACAACTGGACATCACAGAAAAGGAGGGGGAAAGTAAAGGAAAATGAAGGGGACCTCGAGGTCTGCTCTCTTACCTTTGTTGTGTAGGCTGTGATGTGGCTCACCCTTTCGACCTTTGAGAGCTTTTCTCCAGCACTAAGTAGCATCATAAAATTCCCAAAGAGAAGCATTGTCAGAGTTAAGATTACAGGGATTTTGTCATCTCTATCAATAGCTAACTAACTCCATTGAAAAGTGACCTAAAATTGTTAATCCGGGTTCTAATAGCATGTACTATATGTCTCATGTTGGAGGGCTGATTTAGCTTTCTGAAAGACGTGTGTCTCTTTGTGCCATAGACTTTGTTACTTCTGAGATACATTACATACTGCTGTGCTAACTCCGGCTCAGAATTACATTGCCAGATGTTTAGTATGTGCAACCAGAAAGTCAGCTTTGTTCAGAAAAGCTCTTAGTCATCCACCATATAATATCTTCTGTATTTATGTTTCTAATCCCATTGAACATACTCTGAAACTGTGTTTAAAGCGTTATTGTATCTAAAGATTTGAATTAGTATAATCCCAGCACTTGGAAGGCTGAGGCAGGAGGATTGCCATGAATCCAGGGCCAGCCTGCCTTGGTTGCATGGTGAGTTCAGGACCGGCTGGGCTATAGAGCAAGACCCTGTCTCAAAATAAAAGTAAAAAAAGATTTGAATTAGTGAAAGAAAAGTTTTAAGAGTAAAAAATATTAAACATGTTTATATTTAAGTATAATTTAATATATGAACTATACATATACATCCTATTTTTCCTTTTGTAATTATTTAAAGATGTATGTGGAAAGATTATACCATGATAGTCTTTACTGCAGCATCAGTATTATTGAGATGAGACTATGTAGACAGATTATGACTAAGGATAAATTACAATATTCCCTCCTGACTTTTCACTAAGATAGAATTAAATAATTTATGGAACTCTTGGCTGATAAGCACATAAGAATCCAAGATCATAATTATAGGTAAAAGTGTTAAGTATATTAAACTACCTACTTCCTTAATGTTTATTAAAATATTTGTAGGTATAGCTTTTTTAATGTTACATTTATGCACTTGATTTTTCGTATTTTTATTCACAAGTTACTACGTAACTATTGAGCATTCATCAAGTATTTAAACATACTTTCCATCTGTTGATAAACTGAGTTTATTTTGTTCTTGTGTGATACCATTTTTGGCGTGTCTTTAGAGCATTTTGAATGTTGTTCAAGTATATGAATGTTCCCCCAAAAACAACACACATGCTTCAAGCATATTTTACAGTATAGGAAAGTGTTAAAATTCTGAAACAAATAGTTTCCTCTGGATATATGTAATCTTGTCATGGCAGAAATGTACAGTGGAGTATATCTTGTTTATATTTAGTTTCAGAAGGCATTATCTTTGCTTTCTCTTTTGAGGTCCTTGTATCCTTTATAAATAATATGGTTCATTTTAACAGTACCTGAGAATCCCAGAGAAAGATTTAAATGAAGAAACCACAGTAGGGAATTAGTTCAGAGACAAAAATCACTAGAAAAGTATCCAAGCATAAAAAATTTCGAAGATATATTTGAGCAGACTGGTACCTAAATTTCTGTAAACCGGTAATTAGATTTTCAGTAGTTTAATACACTTTTGTGTGTACAAATATATGTATATTTTCCAACTATGTGCAATTATATGTAACTTTTATAATGTGTACATTATACATGTATAAATTGTGTTGTATTTTGTACATATATATATATAGCATATATATGATGACTATATATTTTAAAATATTGGTGTTAGTATGATAAGAAGAAGCTGGACGTTGTAGAGTCAGCTGAGTTTCCATTCTGGCCAGATGTTACTACAACTCATTAGTCTCAGCTACAAAATAAAAATAACAGCTTGTAGTACTCTCATATGAAATGATAGATCAGTGCCTTTTACATAAAAATACACAAACATGTTTTACTGCTCCTTTTTCCTTAAAGTAAAAATTGAAGACTTAAAAAATAGTTTGACCTGATAGTTTTAAAAGTAAGCCAAACAGGGTAAGTTTTCATTGTTCATCTTGCTTCATATCCATGTGAACCTGCATTCTGTGGCCTGATAAGACCCTTTTAAGGTCTCTTATTACACCCGCCTGTGTCTAAGAGAACTTCACGTTACAGGAAGGCCCCGTTTCTACTAGCAAGAAGTTCATCTGTATAGAAGTCGAATTCACTCTTAATTCCAGGAGTGTAATGTGAGCGACATCTCTTATATTGCCTTCGTGTGAATGATTACAAAATGCAACTTCATTTCTAACATGAAATCTGAGAAATATATCTGGAAACTTTTTTTCAAACAATGCATGGTTGCATTCAGCTTATGTAAGCTTTTTAGTCACCCACTTGTCTTTCCATGAAGGAATACAGTTGTCTCATGTTCTAGCACACAGTGGGTCTTGTGTCCACAGTGAGCATGTGTGTATGAAATATTTAGATGCTTGGGAGCAAAATGCAAAAACACAAAAAGAAAACATTTTCCGTTAGTTGACCTTTTATTTCATTGAATAAGTAGAAATGTTTTTATTCAAATAATACAATGGAAGGGCTGGAGGAATGGCACAGCAGTTGAAGCAACTTGCCTAGCAAGCGCAGGGCGCTGAGTTTGATTCCCCAGCACCAAATAAAGCCAGGCATGGTGGCTCAAACCTGGAATCCCAGCACTCAGGAAGCTGAGGCAGGAGGATTGCTGTACGTCCAAGGCTAGGTTGAGCAACCTAGGGAGTTCAGAACCAGCCTGGGCCACAGAGCAAGAACCTGTCTCAAAAAAAAAAAAAAATCCAACAATATAATGGAAATACTTTGTTAATCTTACTGTGTACTAAATTTGAAAAGGTCATAGAGGAAATAATTTATAAATAACATTTATGAGTCAGTCATGAAAGACAAAGTTAATAATAATTTCCTTGCTTAGTAGCTTTTTCCCATGAGACATTTTGGTGAACTGTGAATTAATATATAAAAGTGGCTTGGGATGAGGAGGAGAAACTACGCTAAGGGATGAGTTGGATACTTTCCTCAAATCTGTGTTTACACGGCAAGCAACACTCTTTTTACTTAGATTGATTTTTTTAATAGATCAATAAAAATAGCAAGGTTTTCTAAACGTGCTTTAATTCACAAATGACATACAAGTTTTTCTTGAGGAGAGCGTTTTCCTTTGCTAAACACAACAGAAATCATGGGTGGGAGAGAGCAGCAAAAGCCACACACACACACACACACACACACACACACACACACACACACATAGTGCCATACGTGGTAGATGAGCTCTTCATGTAGCCAGCCTCCTACACAAGGGTAGTGACAAAGCAGGACAGGAAAGGGGTGTACCATACCATGATAGCACCTTCTTCCCACGTCAGCACGGACTATGCATAGCCTACTGCACCGCTTGTTTTGTGACCTCTGCAGAGGCACCCTAGGTAACACTAGTTGTTCTACTCTAGGCTTTGTTCAACGTGATGTCACATTATGATGCTTACAGCAAGACTAGCAGGAAGGTAGGTATTATTGTCCTCATTTTAAAGTGAAAGAAACTGAGACACAGACAAGTTAAGTTTTTCATTTATGCTAAGAATAAGCCGTGACTCAAACTCTAATATATTGACAGCAAAGCCCAGGCTCTCCCTACCTGGGCTCCTGTGGTTCCCTGGCGGGATATGAATGGAATGTGTGGTTGCTGAGCACTAGGCAGTGGAGAAAGCATGCCAAGCTCTCAGTTCCGTGACTTGTGATGTGAAGGCCATTTCAATTCCAGGTTTTATTTCCCAAACATTATTTTTTAAATGTTGAAAATTTCAAAGCCAATGTTTCATTTCTACAGATGCTCTAGCATGGAGCCACCAAACCACCTTTAATTGAGCAAAGACAGAAAAATTTACACAGTACTAAAGGCTAAGGCTCCCCTCCCCCAGTGCATCTGTTTGTACAGGAGGAATGTGAAAAACCATGTTTAACCATTACAGGTCTGGGTAATGTGGTTTGGTCTTCATACCTTCACTCAGGTGGAGCCCGAGAAGTTGAAGACACTAACAGAAGGTTTGGAAGCCTACAGCAGAGTCCGAAAAAGAAACAGAAAGTAAGCACTATTTTCCTATTTTTTTCAACGACATAATTGATTGGTTTTCTCTCAAAGGAACCATAAGATCTCACTGATCTGGGTCATGATGTGATTGCCTATGTATAGTCTACTAGTTACACCAAGGAGGACCTGTATAGACAAGCAAAATTAGCCATCGCAAAAATATTTTTCTTAGTAAGTGTAGGATGTATGTGGAATTTGCTGCTTCATTAGTTCTTTCCTCACTCCCTGTATCCACATCCTTCACTTAGTAGGAAAGAAAATATGATTAACATTTCTTTAAATAGCCATTATATACATCCTAGAAGTTTATTTTGTCTGTCTGCAATTCAAATACTTTGGGGTGGGGAACTGAACCTAGCTGTGCACATTTTTTTTTTAATGGTAAATTAACCATCAAAGTGATGCTGGTAACTAGCATCACTTGGTTGTAGCAGGAGTATGACTTTATTTTTTATTATGCTTTTCTTTTTCATATATATATATATATATATATATATATATATATATATATATATATATCAACATTACAGTTCCTTCCTCTCCCCCTTTTTGGCCTTCCTGCACCGTCTCTGACCCCACATGACTGTCACCATCACACCCATATGGACTTTAAAATAAGTTTTCTTTGGAATTATGCTGTTACCATTCAAGCTTTTCTGTATTTCTATTTTCTGAGTAAAATGTAGTACCAATGAGCAGGTAATAACAAAAGCCATTTTGCTACAATATAATGTAGTTTTATGTATCATAGCTAGTATTTCATATTGACGGTAGAGAAATACAAATGTACTTCTGTGTACATGTAGAGAACATTAAAATATACCATTGATATATCTGTTCTATTGCTATAACTTACACATTATCAACAACCAAGAATTATATGCTGATTTTTGTTTACTTGTAAAAAAATTCTCATATTTACTTCCAAACATTCACACCTAGGCCTAGTCTTTTTGCATCTTATCATGACATTTTTTTCAGTTTTTTCCCCCAATTTTATTAATATGTATATGTGATATGTAATGTTTAAAATGAACTTGAGTATTTTGTGCACATATATGTCAGATCAACATTACAATCCCTTCCCATTTTTGGCCCTCCCAGTCTCTCCCCATCCCCCCTAACTCCCACTGTCACACCCATTTGGTTCTATAGAATGCCTTTAATCTGGGTTTCCCAAATCAGAGAAGCCGTGCAATATTTAACATATTTAATCTTCTGCATCTGACTCACTTCACGACTCAAATGACCACTCTTTAGCTCAGCTTCCCACCCCTAGCATGGGCTGCAGTGGCCATACCTTGATACCTCTTCTCTGGATCCAGCAGAGCTCATTATTGGGATGATTAGTTAAATTTTCTTTTTTTTTCTATCTCTTGCTATATCTTTGTTGAGATGCTTTAACATGGCCTCAACCAGCAGTCCACATAGAAGAGAACTATTACAATGAAATTATAAGACTAGAGAACGTGAGAAAGGAAAAGAGAGAAGTTCAATTTCAAATTCCTTATCTGAGCACTGTAAGGTCAATGTTTGCATATTCAAAAGACATTCAGGTTGTCATTACATCAGTCTGTTTTCTTAGGAAAAACTTAATGATTGATTAAGTGAGTTGCTATATTACATGAACTTAAGTCCGTATCACAAAAGTATATTACACATAACGCAGTAGATAAAATGGCATACTTACTTATTTCATTCAGACTTTTTAACTTTCATAAATTATTTACTCATATTTCACTTCGCTACCAGCATTTTGCTTGGTTTATCATTTTATCTACTATCCATCCATAAGTTCATGCATACATATTTTTAAAGATTTTATACCAATTTCCCAGGTTGAATATAGTTATTATTTTTTGCAAAGTAATAAAGTGTTAAAAATAATTATGGAGAAAGTATCATAGATTTTATGAGACAGCTGGTATTGTTTTAGTAGGATACAAATCAAATTATTCAAATACCAATCTATTTTTTTGTTATATTTTCTCTTTATATGTTTCCTTTCCTGGATGATTTTTAGTACTGCTTGTCTCTGTCTCAAAGATTTCTTCAAGAATATTCTGCAATTCTGGACTAGTAGTCACAAGTTTCTTTAGGAATTCTTGGTCATGAAAAATTTTTACTTCTTCAATTTTCAGGGATAATTTTTCTGGATATAACAACTGAGCTTGACATTTGCTATCTTTTAAAGCTTGAAAATTTTTGCTCCAGGCTCTCCTGGCGTTTAAAGTTTGCATTGAGAAATCTGTGGTAGTTTGAGTGGGTTTGCCTTGGTAGAATAATGTCTGTTTTTCTCTTGCTGCTTTTCATATTCTCTCTTTATGTTGTGTTTCTGAGGTTTTGGGTACGACATGCCATGTGAGTCTCTTCATGTTACTTGGTTTTCTATAAGCTTCTTGCACCTGAAAATTAATTTCTTTTCCTGGGCTTGGGAAATTTTCTTGCATGATTTCAGTAAATAAATTCTTTATACCTTTGGTGCTGTCTTCTGCTCTTCCAGACCCTTAATTCTGAGATTGGTTCTCTTTGAATCATCATACATCAGCTGATGTATCCAGCTACTTTGCTCGTTTCTAATTTTGGAGTTGTGCCTAATTATAGCATCTGTTTCCTTAGCCTTGTCTTCAAAATCTGAAATTCTATCCTCACAATGTATAAGTCAACTTCCTGGCTTTCAAATGTATTTTTCAGACCCTGAAATTTAGCTAGGTTTCTTTTCAAAATTCCCGCTTCTCAATCAAAATGTTCCTTCGGGGTCTGGAGGAATGGCACAGCCCTGTGTTCAATTCCCTAGAACCACATAAAGATGGACATGGTGGCACATGCCTTTAATCCAAGCACTTGGGAGACTAAGGCAGGAGGATTGCCATGAGTCCAAGGCTAGCTTGGACTATATAGTGACTTCAGGGCCAGCCTGGGCTACAGAGCAAGACCCTGTCTCAAAAATAAAGAAGTTCTTTCATATCTTGCATTTCTTTATTTATCTCAGCCAACTTTTTATTTGTGGCTTCTATCTTCTCAGTAAGCTTTGCATCCATTAAGAGCACTATTTGTTTAGTAAGTTCTCTTAAGTGCACTGATCATCGTTTGCAGTTCTTTGAGGATATCTTGTTTGAACTAATTGTTTGACTCATTTATTTGCTCTTTGACTTCCTTTCCTATGAATTCCACCACTTTAGGGCCCATGAGTTCAGTTTCTGGGGTCTCAGACATTTCTCTGTGTGTCCTGTTGCTTTGTCTTCTTCCCATTCACTTTAAAGGATTAACCAAGCGGTTTATTTAAATGGGTATGAAGGTGTGTGGGATGAGCCGCAATTCCTCCGAGTTCTGTGCTGGGAGTTGGCAGTGAGAGAGGACCTAAAGTCCTATGGCCTCTGAGATGCCCTGATCATCCCCAGCCCCTCAGCAAAGCTCCCTCACCTGTCCTGGCTTCCCTCACCTTGAAGACGGGGCTCTCCACCTTCAGAAGTGCTCCCTCTGAAGGAAAGGATCTGCGGCCTTTCCTCTCCACAACTGCCTCTTGTGCCGGTTTCTTCCCATGCACTTATGCACTGCTGAGCCCCCAGAACGCTAGTGTGCTCCTCTGTGCTTTCTTTTACTCTAAATAGTTTAGTGTTTGGGCTCTTTTTAAAAGATGGCTCCTGCTTATGTCATTGCCACTTATGGCTGCTCAGCTCTGCTTCTGATCTAGGCTCCAGGAGGCCTTTTCTAGGGGAAGTGCACGTTGCCTGCGCAGCTTGCACTTCCTGCAGGCTCACTTTTGGAGGCCGGGACTGCCGGTGCTGTCAGTTCCCAATTCTTCCAGATCCACATTAACCTCAGTCTGAAGTTCGGGTCCAGGCTCTCTTATGTCTGTGGATGCCAGTAGCTCAGGGCGGTGCTTGATCCGCCTGGGGCTGCTTCCTGGGCCGCTGTTTTTCTCCACTTCAGATATGGATTCAGGATTTCTATCCTTCCCATGGCTTCCTTCAATTGTAGGGGCACTTCTTCCTGTATTAGTCACATTGAGCAGGAGGTTTTTTACTATATTCTTAACTTTTTAAGTGGGTCCATGAGGAGACATTGTGCAACTCTGATACTCAGTCACCATCTTGACCCGAAGTTCCAGGACACTTATTGGGGGGAGGAGGGGGGGGAAGAAAGAAACTGTTCCAGGCACAAGATTACGGTCTCAGGAGCTCACCCTTTGGTAAAAGAGATTCAAAAACAGCTAAAATGTGAAAATAACAGTGTCAGATATGTAAATTCAGAATTTGGTGATCAGAAACACATGGCATTAAATCCAGTAAAGATGGTCTGTTGAGACAGTATCTGTTTTGCCTACGTAGGTTTTAGCCAGACCACGATGGGGTGGGGTGGGAACGTGTGCAGATGAGATCAGCCCTTGCCCTTGGGAGGAGAGCATCAGAAGAAGTTGAAAGGCGTGGAAGGCAGTAGGGGGCGGAAGGCGAAGAGTGAAATTTGCCAGATGATAAAATGATCAGCACAAGTCCAACAGCACCAGAACTAAAAAATCTTTATCACGTGGGGCAATTTGGAGGCACTCGTCCGTGAGAAATTTCTAACCTGTTGTGGGTGTACAAGGTGGTCGTGGGTTGAGGAGGGAAAAAGAGCATAGAGATCAGATGTAGTTCATTTATTTTCCTTTCCCCCATGTGAAAAGTTCCTTAAAAATAGCAGAAGAATTTTTTAGGTGACAAAGATGTTTGTAGATTGAGGAAAAAGAAATGAGGAAAAGGCTGAATAAAGAAAATAGTAACATTCAAAACAAGAAAGTTAAGAAGCTGGTTTTGTACTTGGGTTCAGATCCTGTTCCTACTACATCAAGTCTGTGTGCTTCAGGGTATGTTGCTTAAACTCTCAGAACCTGAATTATTCATTTCTAAAATAGGCATATTAATTTCTACTTTAAGATTATTGTAATATAGATAATATAGAGAGCCTTAAAATAGTAATAGGCAAATGATACTTGATAAATACCAATTTTATCATAAAGATGCAGATAAAATAAACAACGTTAGGTAATATTTTTGTCAGTTGAAACAGTCTACCATCATATTAGATGTTTAGAACTTTATGTAATCATTTTACTCAATATCTTAAAGATAAATATATTTAAACAGATGCACTAATTACATCCTAATCATATAAGAGTTAGTGACAAGTGTATTTAACACATTACTTAGGGTAATTTTATACTTAAATGCAGAGGTTACTTTATTAAAGGAAATTCTGTAACTTTTAGATAGGCTTTGATTTTTATTTAAGTGAGGATCCAACCTATCTGTATGTGCACATTTTTGTAACCTGGCTTTTTTTATAAAGCTGAAAAAATGTTAGGTGATAAAATATCACACTTTAACATGAAGAATAATACTGAACTTGTTCAATTTCCTTCAACCTGCATACTGTCTCTGTGCATTCAATTTGTAGAGTCTAGGATCTCTGACTTCAGGTCTCACCCAAACTGGTTTTATTCCATCTGAAGTGGGTCCCAGTCCTTCTAAGCTGAGTGTAGTGCCAGTAGTTTCTCACTCTGTTTCTTCTGTCATCCACAGTTCTATATCTGCCTTTTTTCTCAGTTAGTGAGGATAAGGATAGCAGTGACAAAACTGGCAGTAAAGATGAGAAGTGGCAGTTATCTCCTGTAATAATTAGAAATGTGATTATGTGAACTCCTGTTGCTTAATCAAGTAGGTTTAGAGTGTCCGTTAGTAAAAATGTTTACTATTAAATGTCAGTGGGGAATAGAAAACAGTAGGAAAAAACTCCACAGGGAGGCCCTCTAGATTAGAAAACTAAATTTTAGCTAATTGTTCATTTCATGAATTCATGGAGCTTTTTCTCTTCCTCTATTAAGTTCATTCTTCCCTGACCTGGCTGGTTAGTGTGAAAATTGGTCTGAAGATTTGTCTTTGGGAAAAATCTGTCTTTACCTCTTGATTCTCATGATGTATTCAAATAATTTCATGCCTGACATCCATCTATTTATTCTTTCTTCCAAAAGTAGCCATCTATGTCTCTTAACTGTTTATAACTGTCAAAATATCATACTAATTTTGGCTAACTCATGCAGTTTTATGATGACATTTTAAATATCTTATTGAAGAATGAGATGACAGAATTTTTAAATTCTGTTCATTCAGTAAATCAATATAGTTGAATCATAATTATACTTTAATGATGATATTGCATTTTCATAGCTGGGTAAAAATTTTATAATTAACTTTTGAAAATTATTTGTAATTAACTTTACATTTTTATTGTTGTAATTTTTCACCATTCTGCCTGTAAAGTGATAGCACATCACATACAAACAGTTGTTATATTACCTAGTTCGTGAGATTGTTGTAAGGATTTTATTTAATCCTTTTTATTTAGTTTTATTTAATCTTATATGATTATGAGACTTAACCTTGGCAATAGAAAGTTTTCAATAAACAATAGCTGTTTTGTTATTAGAATTCAAGTGAGAGAACCAGTTTCCTGATGATTTCTCATGAAAACATTTTACCCTTTTTTAGATATTTAGAATTTTGGGAGTATAGTCAATTTTAAACCTGTAAAATATTATAATCAAAATGCTTAATGACTAAATGCCTTTAAAAATTTATGTCCGTACTTCACAGTACAAAAGAAATATTCACGATAAATTTATTTAAGTCATCCTACAGAGTATAATATTGCTGGGCAATTTGGCAACATACAATGCTGTCAGGACTCTGACCAAACAGCCCTCAACCCGGATCCCAGCCAACCTCAGCCAAATGTAGATGGCCCTGCAAAGACCAGCAGTTGGGTTCCCACCCAGTCACCAAGGGCATACCCAGCAAACTCCTGCTCAGGTACACAACTCACACTGAAGCCACAAGGTGACCAGAGCCTCTTAAAACTGGCCTAGGTAGGTATATGAGAGACAATTATATGCAGGATGAAATATAGCATACCAGTTAGAAAGAATGAGTAAATTAGTCTCTCTTGGAACAGCACTCAAAGATCGTGGTGAGCAGAAAAATGAGCATGTGTATCATGACATATTTTATGCAGATATAAAAGCATGCAAACCAGCAGTACATCATGTTCATGGATATATCATATAAAATAAAAAACAGAAGTTGGAGAAGAGGATAAAAGAGAATGTGACTAGAAATTATAGACAAATTGGAACTCCAGACTGTTTTCTACTAAAAAAGACTTAAAAGAAATAGGCAATTTATTAACAGTTCATTCTGGAGAGTGGGTATGTTAGGGTTGTTATTCTGTGTACTATATGTATTGTTTAACTTCTTAAAAATGAATGAGAAATATATAAAAAGCTAGAGTTAGATTAGAAGGCTACCAAATGGTAGGCTAAGAGAATTGGTGTCATATCTCTCATATCATTTGTTTAAAACCAATACATCCCTCTTTTCTTCCAGTTAAACTGACTTCATTGCAAACATGTTTTCCAAAGCATAGACCATCTGTGCTTCCTCTGGACAAAAATTTGTATTTAGCAAGTAGAGGTAGCATTTCCGATGCGTCCAGAAGTGTAATACTCAGAAGTGAAGAATCAGAGTTCTCTAATGTACAGAAAGAAACATGACATATGAATTCGCCAGTCATGTTGTGTTGAGGATAAAACGTAGCAGTTGTGGGGCACTGAAGGCTTTGTCTAAAGGTATTCCACTGAAGTTCAAAATGTTTTTAAACACAGTCTAGCCAAACTATGTGGGACAGTGCACCAAATCCTACCCCAGCTACAGATTTCCAGTCTCCACGTAGATGCTGAGAAGGGACTTAACCCTCGGAGAGCCACGCTAATAGCGTGTGGTGAACAGGTTTACTTCTGCAGCTTTTCCAGTAATTGACCTGACAGCTAAATGAAATAAATCACCTTGGGTAATTATATGCAGAAAGGAGGAAAAACAAGTTGACAGGGTGGGCAAAGGGCATAGTACCACAGAGATGGACAATGTGGGTTTGCCTGATTTTAGTAATTCATACAACAGTTTTATAATGGAAGTTTCAAAAGTAACAAGTACATAGAATGTAGTTTAAGTCAAACATGTAATGGATTGCTGAGTGTAGAGAAAAGGTCAAAGCAGTGGTAAACAGCCGGAGACCAGCATTCTGTATCTATTCATGTTGTTATGTCATTTGGAATCTTAGACAGAGCGTTGGTAACCAGCGTTGGGCCTCGGCTGTGGCAATTTAATTAGCTGTTTCTTACTTGAAAAGTGAGCCAGAATTTCAGCATTTATGTAGTTCATTCCAGAAGCCAGGTTGCTTCAGAAAGTTCAGAGGGCGCTCCCTAGTGGTCAGAGCCTGCAGTTCGCCCCTGCCGCCTCTCCACTGACAGAGCCCAGGGTGTCTCTGAGACAGACAAGAAGCAATGCTGGGAAGGCTGGACTCAGGGAGGAAGGAGCTGTGTTGGTGGAAAAAGACACCAATGGCTCAAATTTCTTCAGAAATCACCCGATTGTGGAAAAAGTATATGGAATGGGAAAGAATTCCGTTCCCCCAATTTTATATGTTCAATTTTTGGGTAGTTTTGTAACTTCAATCATTAGTATTCCGTGGTGAGAATTCAGAGTGCTGTGTTGTCATCTGAATTTTCCAAATGACTTTCTCTGGTGGAATTGGTACTTTTGTTTTCTGATTAGGGAATTAAATTGAAATTTGTTTCCTTTTTTTTTTTTTAATCTGGTGTGTTGTTTCCATTAATTCCAGAAGTGGAAAGCTAAATAACCATTTAGAAGCTGCTATTCATGAGGCCATGAGTGAACTGGACAAAATGTCTGGGACTGTAAGTTAATTTATTTTTCCATTATACTGTGTTTCTTTGAAAATAAATTGTATTACACTGTTTGGCAAAGTCTCTTGAATATTGTCAAGCAACTCATGTAGCAATATAACATTGCTGGACTAGAAAAAAGAAGAAATCAGGAAAAGCTTAAAGTCACTTAAGAAAAATATAAGCTAGCAGTATTAACTATGTCTTTTTTCTGAGATAAGTAGCTTGTTTTCCTATATAACATTTTTCTAAAATGTAAGCAACAATTTGAAATTCAAACCACAGATTCTTGGATTTTGCTATGCAACTAGTGATGACCATTAATGCAAATTTCACTCTGTCAATTGAACAAAAAAGAGAAATTGAAAAGTTGGATCAAGATGAAGACGACATAGACCTCTCAATTTCCTTCTCCTTTTACCTTAAAAATAAAATACATGACACAAGACTTTGCTGTTAAATTATACGATAAGTTCTGGGTTGAAAGTAGTGTCCACTTTTTCTTCACATTTTTATCGAACTGTGTGTAAAATAGTGCTAAATGCAAAAGGTTTAATCGCTATCCTCTAATTTCACATATTGACTCATCTAAACACACAACATAATTTTAGCAATCTCTTTAAAGCTTGAATTATCTGAGGCTGTGTAGCAATTAAAGGTAATTTCTTTTACTTAGGGTTAGGATTAGGGTTTATTTGATACTTTGAGTATACAGGGTTACCTAAATTTCAACAATTCATCTGTCTTAGTTACTTTTTCATTGCCATGACAAAATCTCCAATATACACAATTTAGCTCCCAGTTTCAGAAGATCTCGGTCTGCTCATGAGCAGCTAGCAGTGGTGGAAGTATGTGACAAAGGAGCTCTTCACAGCATCACAAGCAGAAAGTCACATCTGGGAGAAAGGATGGATCTAGCATATACCCTCCCAGGTCATCTCCCAGTGATCTGCCCCTGCTGGCCTTCATGTTTGGCCACTTTTGGGTTGAGCCCCAGTGGTCAGCTCCATGTAGGTTACCTACCCAATAATGTGGCACATGCCCCTAATCCACCCCTCTGACCAGGCCCCAACTTCTAGCAGCACATGGTTCCATAGACAATCCATAACATGGAAAGGCATGAGGCTTTTGGGGGGAGAATTGCATAGCATCCTCCAGTGACTATTGAATGACAAGTTAGAAATCCACCAAATATTGGAATTGGAGTGGAATTCAGAGATTTCGTAATCAAACAGCATTTTGCAGTTCAGTGAATTGAAGCCCTGAGACATTAAATTTCCTAATAGAATGATAGTAAGGGTGTCAGGCAGGGGCTAAAAACTGCATTGTCTTCTAGGGCCAGTCAAATAATATCAACAGATAAAATGGATCCAGTACGAGAACAGCGGTAATACCAGGGGACTTAGAAATGCCAGCGAGGATGAACTGGCAAGGATAAGCCACCTACCAGCACACTGTCTTGGGAGTTCAGTGTGGCAAAGCCACTGCTGGTAGTGTCTGCGACTGGGTGAGGGGGTAGCTCCACGAGGTCACAGGGACCCACATTCTGCCTAGTGCCTGCCATTCCTTATGACCGCAGAGGGCTCTGCACATCCTTTGCATCCAGACCAGCAGGTGAAGAGAGTGTTTGCAGAGGACTGCCAGCATAGTTTCTGTGCACCAGGCTCCGAACTTATTATCATCTCTGCTGGTTCTCTATGGTTCTAGCCCAATGTTTTAGCCTTTTTAGCTCAAGTAGACTAGGAAATGTGTACAGCATAAGCCAAGAAAAGAAAGAGAAAAGAAGTTTGGCCATAATTTCACTGGCCTTCACAGCACAGAGGAAGTCAAAGGAATAGGACTGCACAACCTGGCAATCCAGGACCCTCCCCTGCTCCAGGAGGTCTGAGCTGTGTAGGAAGCAGGGCTGGTGGCACAGGGCCTCTCTATTTTTATGAGAAATCAGAAGACTAGATGTTAAAATTCTCATTTCTGCTATGTAACTATTTTAAATATATTGAAGTGTCATAGGGCTAGACAAAATACCTTTCTGGGGCTACATTTGGTCAACAGCTTACTAGTTTGCAGTTTTAGATAAAGACTTTTGATCTTAATTATGAAAGCCCTCATTAGTTATGACTTTTTGTTTTATAATGATTTTTTCTAAAAAAAATATATATATGTGTAGCCAGGCCTGGTGACTCAGACCTGTAATTCCAGCATTCTGGAAGGCTGAGGCAGGAGGATTGCAAGTTCTAGCCTGGGCAACTTACCAACTTGACACGACTTGTCTCAAACACAAAAATAAAAATAAGCTGGTATTGTAGTTCAACATTAAGGCTCTGGGTTAGAACCCCAGTATACCATACCAAAAAAAAAAAATCACACAGAGAGGTTTAGGAAGCAGAGACAATTTGAGAAACTCATAAACATTACCTAAAATGTATAAATATTGTTTTTATAAAGAATTCTGAATGTGAGTGAATAGTGTTCACCTTTGTTGTTATTGTTTTGTGTGTGGGGTGTGTGTGTGTGTGTGTGTGTGTGGCATTACAGAAATTGATCAAATCTAGGACCTCACAAATTCTAGGCAAGGACTGTATCGTATAGCTAGACCCCCAGGTCCTAAATATTATTTCAAAAACAATTTGTAGTGGATCTCAAGAACTGACTATGCACTAAAGCTCTAAATTCTGTGAGTTCACATTGGTAGATTGAAATTGGCCACATTGGAAATATTTACACCACAGAAACTAGGAGGTTCCACAGTTGGCCTTGTGTCCAGAATTGTAGAGTGTTTGCAGTACTACTGCCCTGAGCCTATCCCGCTTACCTGGGTCTTGACCTTGCTCCCTCCCACCAGTAGCTGTGTTACAATTACATCAACTCTGCCCCTCAAAATCATATCTGCTACCTAATCCTCTGTTACTGTGCAACCCCTGCTCGGCCTGTGCACAGCCTTAAATGCTGCTAATCTCTTCATTATGACACCAAGATAAGTTGTGTTAGTTGCTCCTTCCAGATTACACAAGCTCAGACCTGCCAACAGATGGTAGCTGCAGGGTGCGCTCTGCCCATATTGTTCTTCTCATAAACAAGCATCCTTGGGCTGAGCTGTGTGTGCACATTTGTATCATCTGTGACACTTCCCAGGAATTATAAAGTAAGCAGGATAATAACGCGAAAAAAAGACAGAAGCTTGGCTTGTATTGTTTATACACTCTCCAGGCTGTAGTGAGGTTGGTCATCTAAGGCTCTTGGCCCAGAAAGGCTTTGCTTTTGTCTCACTCACGCGATGGAGACAGCAGGCGCTCCCTACACGTGGTTTTCTCTGATGCGTCCCTGCACGTTGCTGGGCTCCCCGCTTTCTGGTATTTCTTGATCTCTGTGCTGCTCGTGAGCAACCCCAGGCCTTGGTGAAAACTCGAAGTGCCTCTGGGTATCAGTGACTTGGAAGTGAAGGGCGCACCTCTTCCCTGTTTGTCACAAATCATATCATATGTTACTTGAGATTTCAACCTCAGTTGTTACTGGTTTTTTTCTGCCTTTTTCATTTCCAGGTTCACCAAATTCCACAAGGAGACAGACAAATGAGACCTCCCAAGCCCAAAAGGAGGAAGATCTCCAGATAACAGAGATTGTTCCACTAATGCACAGTGTTTATCAAAGGAACATGCACAGATGTATCTTTATATAGGTATTGGTATGTCCACTGTTATATCAATATTTAAACTATGGCAGATAGCTACCACCACCACAGGGTGCTAAAAGAAACAGTGATACACAAGGTTTGGATCAGGAAGGATGAGTGCTGGAGAAGCCAGCCTGCTCCCTGTGTGATGAGTGCGATCCAGGGCCGAGAGATTTCTGAACAACTCTTTTTCTACAATACTAAAATTGTGATTATAAGAAGTAGTCCAAATGTTTCTGAAGAAATTTTCAGTGTTGTATATAGAAAATACAGAATTTCATGGTGATATCCAAAATGTAAATATTGTACAATATTGTCATGTACAAGCGTACTTAATGCACACTTTATCTTTTATTGTACAAAGGAATAGTGTACAAAATTCTTTGGTTTCTATGGAGTACACCTACCAGAGACTACCAGTGTAAAGTGATAAATAAAATTACAACCTAATTGCTTTTCTATGATAATGTAAAAGATGCTGGTTTTGTATTTAACAGCAGAGAAAAGGCATGATGCTGGACGATGACTGCACTGCACACCCCTGAGTGTCCATTTCTATCATCAGTCAGAATGAACCGTGCCTGGAGGCGCTGGACTCAGTTTTGGGTGTTTAGGAAATTGCAACCTTGCAAATTTCTGAAGGAACAGAGGCTCACAGGTCTAAATTAAGAATTCAGAAATTGCAACCATTTGTTGCATATTTTTTTTACCTAAGTTTTAAAATAGAATAAGTTTTATAAAAAAAAACTTAGATGGAATATTTTACTCAGCCATTTCTGTAGTTAATGTTTGATAGCCACCTGGTTAACCAGATAGCTTATCACCACAGATGCTCACAACTAAGATTTTTTTTTTTGCAAGTGATGTCTGACAAGACAAAACTATCTGTTTCCGCAAGTGGAAGTAAAAGCCCCACTTTGAAACCTTATCAGTTCCTTTGCAGTGGCAAAGTAAATGCAGATCATCAAAGCAAATTTCACACCCAGTCATCAGTATTACTTAGCCCAAAAGTTAAGGTGGCTTACGAAATTATTAGTAATGGTAATTTTTTATCAGTATTATGTAACATATCAGATGTATTTTATTTAAAGAATTATTTATACCATTAATAGATTCTTATATATATTAATGTGGCTGAAATGTGCAGGTTAAATCTATTAATCAAATTATTTATATTATATTAAGCAAGAAAAAATGTGAAACAAATGTAGAGAGAAAATACTACAAGTATACAAACCTAAAACTGTGAGCCATTGTAAAGTACAAGGTAATTAATAAGAAATGTAGCACAACATCATTTTCCATTTTTTCCCACAGTGTTCCTGGTGGTAGCATAACCCTGCCCCCAGGCAGTTGAACAAAGGTCAGGCCACCTGCCCAGTATAACTGGATGATGGTCAAAAGAAAGGATCTGTTGTCCCTTTTTGGGGGCAACCACCAGCCCTCACCCCCAAACTCTTCCAAAGCACTGCCTGTTCGGCCAGGGGCTCTCTTAACAGCCTCGGGCTTTCCAATGATTGGCTGTGGATGCCACCACCTTCCCACCTCTCTTTCCTCTCCACCCCCACACTCCTTGCTCCTGCCATGTAGCAGAGTTCCAGTCACTCAGGAAAAAGGAGACCAAGGTCATTCCTCAAGTTGGTTTCTTGGGGCCACAGCACAGAGCATGCCACCTGGGCACACATCAGATAGCAAAAGTTCTTAGTTCTTCCCACTGGTTCCCTGTCTCTCTGTCCCTTCTGTACCACCTCACCCCTACCCTCAAGCCTGGGGAGCACACTGGCCGCACAGAGGTTCATGGCCTGGAATTCTGCCTTCAAGGCGAGTTTCCCTTGGTCTTTCTGTGTTGCTGGGCCTGCCTGCCCGGTCCCATGTGCAGTCACAAGGAGCAAACTTATGTGTAGTTTAGTTGGTGTGTTTTTGTTATTGTTCATTTTTCACATCAACCTGCCTTTCTACTGTTTTGTCTACACAGTGCTTTTATTCAGAGGGACACATGTATGTCTGTGTGTGTTGGATGCGCCTGTGTGTGTTACATGTTGAAATATGAAGACGTTTTTAGCCTTCACCTTTCCATCTTCACAATGAGTTTGTGGCAACCCAACTCTTTTTGGTATTTGAGCAGTTCCGTTGGTGTTTCTCCACCTCCGTGTACTTTACACAAGTGGACCATGTAAAGTATGTTTCTTCCCATGATTTCACAGGTTGTTTATGGCTTTGATGTGGGTACTAGGTGTAGCTGTCTCAGTCCACATGACGGTTTTTCCTCTCTCTTACGGCTAAATGGTTTCATGTAAGCAGTGACTGTAAATATTATTAGTATTTTTAGGTCATGGAGTGCGTTAACATTTTTTAAATGTTACACCTTCTTTACAATTAAAAACTGGTCACTCATACTTCAATTTTGCCCATACAGCCATTTCTTTCTCTTTGTATTGAAGCCAAATTCATTTTTTAAGTGAAGGCTAGCCCTTCTATGTTAGTAAATTTTTTATTCCCTAAAATAAACTTTTTAAAAAACAAATCTAAGAATGAGAACAGAATGAAATTTTTTGCTCTTTCAGAAAATATAATAGTCCCTGCTGGCAAAGAAATTCTGATTTAATTCTGGGTCTCTTAACAACCCTGAGAAGCACATGGAAAATAAATGAAACATTTCAGTAGTTTTTGAAGATTATTTCAAAGGAGTGAAAAATTAACTGAGCAGCTCTTGTATGGTTTGTCGTGTTTGTATCATTAAAAACAGTTCAAGGTTTTTATTTATTTAAAAGGATATTTTTGGTTTGTATTTTTCAGTCACATTATAAATGAAAATGCTTTAAGGACATTCATCTGAGTGATATCATGGGCCGTATGTAGTGTCTTATTTAGACCTAGACTTTGAATTTTTGCTGTGTCTGTTTTTTAAGTGAAAGCAGCCTTCTTACTTGAACATGACACTGTAAAACTGTGGGAGGAGCAGAGAATGTCATTTCACTTTCTGTAGATTCTCACATCATATGATTTGATTCCGTTTTCATTGCAGACTGTGATGACTACTTTGATATCAGTTCACAACATCAGTTCCCTTCCCTTGCAAGTCACAAGCAGTTTCGTTTGAGGATTTTTAAATCTAAGATGCTTAAGATGTTGGTGGTGTTGTTCTTTCTGGAAAGAAAGCCAAACTTTGAGGCCTTACCAAAAAAATCTGATATCTTGTTTACTTTGCCCATTTATGCCTAAATGCTATGATGCAAGACTCAAGACCCTTCAATGGAGTGAATAAAATAAGTTGTGCATTAGTTGGGAGATATGATCAAAAGATACCAACCAGCCATATTGTGAGCTGAGTTAGTTTATATCTTTCTTTCAATCATCCCATCATTTGCATTAGCCAAAGAGATGAGAATATTAGGAATTCATATGTGTAAACAACCCAGAAGTGAATACTAAATCAGTGAGCCAAAAGCAATAAACAACTCAAGCATGGGAAATCCTGCTAACAGTTGGGAGTCTGATATAGAAAAATATATTTAAAACATAATCTTCAAATATGAAAGGTTAATTTGTACCTTCTGTAAATATGTATTATCAGCCTTATCTGCTTTATACACACTGTGTGTGTAACTCAGTGACCTTTTTATGACCGGAAAATGGTTGATTTAATAATTTGTTATGTAAATACAAAGTTGTCTATAAATTGGAAAATTTGATGCCAAATGGCTTCATTAATATACAAATGTGTTTTGTAACATCATGCCTTTATGGGTTAAGTATAAATACACTGGACTGTCTATGTAGATAAGTAGCAGTTTACATTTCACCTGCATTTCAAATAGATATTTTTGTCCAAAAGGTTATACTCTTAGGAAAAGAAAACAACCTGAGTATTCTCAATGTGAAAAACAAAGATGGTTTTGATTTCACTAAAACTCCTTTTTGCTCAAGAATCTCTTCAATACCATGTCAAATGCCTTGCATTATGAGGTTTCATAGGAGAATCATAGAACTATGACCAGAATCTTTCTAGGAAAATACACAAATTCAATTATTCTACCTGAGACATGGGCTATACATCTTTCTTTCCAGTACTAAGTAGGAGAAGAGCCCCTGCCTTCTTATTGCTTTTCAAATTATTATTTTCTTCTTTGTTTCTGTATATTCTGGAAAGCATTGTGAAAAAAATACGGCCTAGTTTTTATGGTCTAGATGCTTACAGAATGTCACCTCAGTGAAGGTTTTTCCCATGATGGTACTATTGATGTTCCAATCAGGTCATTCTTTGTTTCTGGGGCCGCCTTGTGGATGTTTGGCAAGATCTGCCCTCCGACTACCAACTTCCAATAGCTCCCACTCCGAAATTGTAGCAATCAGAAATAAATCCAGGCATTACCACATGTCTTGTTGGGCTAGGAAAGGGAAAGAGTTCAGAATGGTATTTGAAAACCACTGCCTTTATGGAACCAGTTGGAACATATACCCTTGAAAAAAATGTGGGCAAATTTCCATGTTATTATCAACAGGAAACTGATTCCTAGAAGCAACCTAAACACCAAAGGAGGATATCAGCCTGTGGTTAAGGCAATAAACACATTAGTATCAGCTTCACTTTGAACTTGACGACCACAAGATCCAAGAATGTTTCAAGAATTCCCAGATTTAGGAGAATCACCTAAACACCGTGGCTCAGAGTTTGCAAGATCAATAGCTCACTCTGGGTGGAGTGTAGCTGCCTCCCCAGGGTCAAGATGGGAATTTGCCTAAGGGTACCATGTTTTGTATATATTTTAACAGCTTGCTCCAGCAGCCAGTTTCAGCCACTGTAGGTTCTGGTTATATATTCATCAGTTCTGACAAGCAGTTCAGAAGATTTTGGAGGTTTCATTGATACGTTGACTCATTCAACAAATAATTCCTGAGTTCCATTGCACGCCACGCTGTGTATGCCACAGTGAGGGTGCAGTGGTGATTGGATAGACCCACTGTCTGCCCTTTACAGAGCTGGCAGAAGAGATGCCAAATGAATGTGTAAGTGTGGTAAGTAATTCTTAGGCGTGAGCAGAAAGCACATCACAGGGTTTGACCTCATTTCATAGGATGGGAGCTTGAAAGAGGATCAAGACACAATGAAGAGGAACTGGTCAAAGGAGAACTCTGCCGTGGAGAGGACAAAGGTGACTTGCTGCATGTGCCAAGGCTTAGATGGCAGAGGACATAGGAAAGAATATGCTTAACAGCGTGGAGGCCTGCACGTCTTTCTTTTCTTTTTGCGGTGCTGAGGATCAAGCCCAGGGCCTTGTGCATGTAAGGCAAGCACTCTACTGAGTTACTTGAGCTACTTGCTCCCCCTCAGCAAGTCTTGTTAATAAGACTTCTGCATTTGACATGCAGTGATGGGGAGCTATTGTAGCCATTTAAAAACTGGTGAGCATATGTCTTATTTGATGTGCAGCTTTTTTAAAATGGACTACTTCCTCAAAGAGAGAAAGCTAGTGTTAGGCCTGCCATAATTCTTTATGCTTATTGAGCAAGTTCTATCCCACTCTTAAGGTATGTATATGAATATATATGTGTTAGTTCATTTTGAAATAACAAGTTGACCTTTCTTAACCTGCAACCCTGACCTCCAACGTGCTCTAAAACCCCCCCCAAAAAAATTTTTTTTGTTCAAAACTTTTTGATTTTCAGCATGACACCGTGAGTGGAAAATCCTGCACCTGATTTTACACAATGAGTCAAAGTTAGAATGCTAGTGCACTGAGAATGTTATATAAAATTCCTTCAGGCTGTGTGTATACAGGATCTAGGAAACAACTGAATTTCATGTTTATTCTTGGGTTCCATCCCCGAAATATCTTATTATACATTTAAATATTTCAAAAGTATAAAAACTCCAAAATTCCAAACACTTTTCCCAAGCATTTCAGTTAAGAATACTCAGCCTGTGGTCAGGCAGAAGTGCTATTCATCACGCTTGTAGTTACTGCCCGTAAAATTACCCCCTCTTTATTCTATGCAAATAGGAGAGCAATAGTGTTTCTACTGTGATCATCAAAATATGGGAAGGTCTTAAATTCCAGAACGTTTTGCAACTGTGATCGGAAGGAGGACCAGCAACCGGAATGCGCAGGTAAGTGCGGGGCAGGTCTGTGCCCTCGGGTGATCACCTCACCTCCCCTCAAACACAGACGCCACCGCAGTGGGAGGCGCGAGACACAGGAGGTGTCAGGTGAGCCCTGGCGACTGTGGCGGAGTCCCAGACCAAGGCTGTCTGGCTGTACGAACCTCAGCCCTGCTTCCCCGCGGGAGACCTCACTGGCCTTTCATCATCCATGTAGCCCAGCACAAAGTGCATGTTCCCCAGAGCATCACCAATCCCAGTTAGTTACCTTCTGTGTTCAATGAACAGTGAACTTAAGGGCTTTTCAAAGCTAATTAATAGTTAAGAAACCTGAACAGAGGCGATGAAATAACGAACCTGCAATCTTGTAATCCAGCTGCCAGCACATAGCGCTTCCCTCTAGCATAGGATCCTCCTGTACATAGGAAACGGAGCCGCAGCCAGAGATGCCCCACTGTGATGACCAGGCCTAGCCTGTGCCGCGAGCTGACTATTTGACTTCAAGCAAGTTACCTAACCTATCTCTACTTAGTTTTCTCATCTACAAAAAGTGGATAATAATAGCACTTCACCAAGGGGGTTGATTAAGGATTGAGACGATAAAACAAATACAACTCTCAGTCCCGGCACATAGCAGGCACCCAAGAAATGTCCCTTACAAAGTTGCAGCATGGAAGATTTCAATTAGGAAAGGAAACTCCTGCCAGTGAAAGATTGTCATTAACCGTAAGAGGAGTTATGGCTAGAGTAGCTGAGTTCCGGGGAAGACTCTGAAGGTAGGAGAAGGTGTGGCTGCCCCAGGCAGGGCCAGGAAAAAGGAACCCATTTGCAGCAGCCTCTTCCGGCCCCAGACTTCTGGATCTGCCACCCAGCATGTTTCCCGACTATCTGAGATACCAAGTACAGAAATTTTCCAGTACATTATGTACCAGTAAGCTACTCTAGAAAATTACTTCTCCAAGAAGTTAAATGAATTGCCTGTGCCAACTTGAGCAGATTCAGAAATCAACATCAGGTGGAATCTGGGGACCTCTAAGTTTCAGCCTCGGGATGAAGTTGGAATCAAATCTTCAAAATAAGTAGTGAAGACTTGAAAAGTGTAAACAACATAACATCGATCCAATCAGGGAATGCAGGATGGAGCACAGTGGGAAGTGTGTTTGACTTAGAGGTGGAAGTTGGAGGATTAAGTTCTCAACGCTGACTGGTTTGGGGATGTAGTAGAAACCACTAAAAAGAGGCTAGAGCCAGGGCCCCCCGTGTCAGCTGCTGTGCAACCTCAGACGAGTTATCCTCTGAGTGCCCAGGTGTACCACCTGAAAAATGCAGATGGAAACTGAACCTAACTCGAAGCCAGGCATGGTGGAACACTGATAGTCCAGCGCTTAGGGAGGCTGAGCACGAGGATTGCTAGTTGGAGCCCAGACTGGAAACATAAAAAGAACCTCCCTCAAAATAAGCAAACAAACAAACAATAAATAAGTAAGTAATGGGCTATAACTCAATGTGAAGGCTCTGTCCAAAACATATATACTTATAAAACTCCTTGAGGATTGTGTCAGGCATGTAGTACCATGTAAGTTTGACTATTATTGTTGTTAACACTATATATATATATAGTTTATAACAGAAGCTGAGCTTTTCCTCAGTCCCTTCGTGCATGCATGAGAATGACAGTTCTGTTGGAATGCAAATAAAAGAGGAAAGGACTAGCATTCTAAAGTAGTAGTATTTTTAAGTGTGAATAGAAATTAGTATTTCATTAGAAATTTATGTGCAAATGCTGTATCTAGACTTTTGAAGACTGAAGACTATAAAAATTTAGGTCTACCTTGGTAAAAGGGGGAAGACTGTGCTTGGCACTGAAGGAGGGAAAGGATGGACTGAGCCCTGAGCTCCCAGGAGGACTGGTGGCCTGAGGCTTTGGTCCCTGGACTGTGACCTAGTTCCTCCAGAACATAGCTTCCCCTGCCAAGCTAAATAGCTCTTGTGGCCAGGCAGATAGCCTTAGGAAATCTCCTGTGACCTTTTGCAGGCTCTGTCTCCCTTTTCCAATCAAAGAGGAATCATTTAGAGTTGGTAGTTTCCTTAAGATTTCAGAAAAACATGGAAGTCAAGAATTGGTGATTTCAGGCTGATTTTGTTTTGGTTTTCCAGAAGCTGAGAAAATTGATACTAGAATTTGAGTGAAGAAATCACTAAGCTTTCTACAAAAGCCATTTTTGTGGGCAGGAGTCAGCAAAGGCATGGAGAGACCCTTTATTCTTTATTCTCTCAGCTTCCTGCATCTTCCCAAATGTCCAGGGGAATCATTAGAGGATGGGGCACTTGTGGAAGAGGAGCAAGCATGCGCATTGTGCCCCTTACTGCGGTCAGAGAAAAAGAGTACGCCCAGCAATGGCCTTCATGAGGAGCCTGGAAAGACGTGTGATTCTTGCCTCAGCACATGGCTTTCCTGTTTTGTAAGGACATAGTTTAAGAAATTTTTATCACAAATTAAAAAGTTTCTGCACAGCAAAAGAAAATATTAACATTGTAAAAAGAGAACCAACAGACTTCGAAAAAATATTCGCCACCAACATCTCATATAAGAAGCTCCTAACTAGCATATACAGGGAGCTGAAGAAAAGTAAGCCTACCAAAATAAAGGATTCTATTGAGAAGTGGGCAAATGAAATGAACAGGCAGTTCACTCACAAAGAAGTACGAAGGCCAATAGATACATGAAAAGATGTTCAACATCTCCAGCCACAAGAGAAATGCAAATCAAAACAATGCTAAGATACCGTCTCACTCCAGAGAGAATGGCATATATCAACAAGTCAAATAGCAGTCAATGTTGGCGAGGCTGTGGGGAAAAAGGAACCCTTCTGCACTGCTGGTGGGAATGTAAATTTGTACAACCACTCTGGAAAGCAGTATGGAGATCTCTCAAAAGACTAGAAATAAATATCCCCTTCGATCCAGCAACACCCCTCCTGGGAATATATCCAAAAGAGGCCAAAATAACATGCGACAGAGATATATGTATACCCATGTTTATAGCTGTATAACTAACAATAGCTAAAATATGGAAGTCACCAAAATACCCATCAACAGACCAGTGGATACACAAACTGTGGTATTTATACACAATGGAATACTATGCATCAATAAAGTCCAACAGCGTGGAGGCTTTTATAGGCAAATGGAAAAAAACTTGAGAACATCATGCTTAGTGAAGTGAGTCAGAAGCAGAAGGTGAAACATCAAATGGTCTCTCTGATATGAGAGTCCCAGATCATAACTCTTATGGAACTTAAAATGAAAAACAGAGTGAAACGGGGAAGGGGGGTAGGGTGGGGATGAAGGGAGGGAGGATAAGGGAGGGGGAGGGAAGGGACAGAAGGAGAGTGGGAAAGCCCTAGTCACCTTGACAAGATACATATGTGCACAAAATGCTCAGCTCCAATGTAAACCTTAGATTTTGCACATATATATATCAATAAAATGGGGGAAAAAAGAACAACCACTTAAAATACTGTACACAAAAGAAATTTTTAGCAATAAACTAAAACTGAGGACATAATATATCTACATATGTATATACTCTTATGCATACCATTAATGTAACCTATTGTGTATTATAAATACACAGCATAGAAATTAGAAAACACTGAGATAAACTAGAAGTATTCCTATTTTCTTTTCTCACCCCAGTGGACTCTCTTGCTCATGCGCAAGGTGTGTGCATTCAAATTTGGACATCCCTAGGTGGAGCAACAAAATAACCCAAGGTCGTAATATGGCGGCTTCAGTAACCACAGGTAGAGAGAGAGAGAGAGATTTACAGGAAAGATGCTACGAAAAATGCAACTCTACCTCTGCCTCCAAAAGTCTTCAATGAAATTCAAAAAAAAAAAAAAAAAAAAAGGTCGTGATGAGTTTGGATTAACTGAGTTTGTTGTAGGTAATCCAGAAGCTGAGTTTTGTATCGAGAAAGACCTAGAATTAATCAATGATAAAAAAAAGATAGAACTGGCCTCTGAGCTCCTAAGTCATCCACCATAATAATTAGTTGATGTTCTCAACCAAGTGATCAAATTCATTAACTAGTTTCAGTCTCAGTCGAAAATTCTTTGTCCTTCCCAGGAATTGGCAGCAGGCTACACCTGTTTCAGGAAGAACAAGACTAGTCCAACAAGCACATGATTACTGGTACTTGCACCACCGTACCACAGGCAGATTCATACAAGCCTCAGTGAGACTGCATTCTGCACTGAGGAGCCCTTCACCTTGTTTTGCCCATTCTGGGCATCTGGAATCTCACTGGTAGGTAGGCTCCATCCAGTTCAGAAACATTAAAAACCCCTCAGGTGAGTCTATGGAAACAATCCCAGGACTTGCTCAGACCAAGCTAATGCTCTGGGGTGGGAATCAGACAAATTTTGTTCTCTGTGCTTCAACAAATAACCATCAAGGTGGTCTCTGGCCCCCCTTTATAAGGAAAGTGGCAGTAGCTCTTTATCTGCCTAGTACTAGTCTGGCCCAGGTTAGGTCTGAGGTCCTGTACTGCTCTCGCCTGTTTTCATCTCCTGACTATAACCACACATTGCTGGTGGTTAAGTCTCAGCCTTTGCACAAGACATAGGCATTAAACATTAAGTGCCAATTACAATCTACAATATTCTTTGATCTCCTGCATCAAGCTCTGAATAACTTAGCCCTCATATCTGGCCCTGCGTCCCATCCCCAATCCCTATACTTCATGGTGGTTGTGTTCTCCCTTGGAGACAGATCAAACATTCACAGCACACAGATGGGCAAGGACTTGAGGCCCCTTTCCATGGGAAAAGTTACCTTAAAATAAATACATACCTTAAATAAATCCCTCACTGTACAGAAATATGAATGCCATGACACTTCCTTTAAGCCTGTCAGTCAGTGGTCACAAACAGTTCTATTTATTCATTTTGTGAAATATTGTCACAGTCCTCTTAGAAGCTTCCAGCCGAAGACCGCAGAATTCTGCTGAAGTAGCAGAAGTGGAAGAGCTAGGGTGTGGCACAGGGACATCAGGTGGCCAGCAGCGTGGGAACCATGCAGGGACAATGGATAGCGATGCACAGTGAATCAGGGAATGCAAGGAGAAAAAAAATTGTGCAGCTGGCTGGAAATGTTGTTTCTAGGAGATAAATAGAAATTTCAAGGAAATATTTTAAGGGTGTGTTGAAAGGGCAACTCTCCAGGGCTAAGGAGATAACAGAAGAAACAAAGCCACGAACATGGATTACCGTTTCAAAAAATGGAGCAGTGAAAGAAGCCATCGTGATGGGAAAGTGACAGAATCGATGTTGTTTGACAGGGTGACGCCACAGGCTGAGAGCTCCTTTTCTCCCCCGGCTTCGTTCTGCTCCTGCTCACGTGGCTGCTGAGTGAAGAGGGAGTCGGTTACCTCTTTCCACCAGTCTTGGATGATTGGGTTGAGATGGCTGCCTGATTTGAGGAGAATCAATCTAAACTTCCTTGACTGATTGCTTCAAAAAGATGAATAGGGAACAATCAGATTCCTTCTCTTTTTTTCCAATTTTTAAATTTTTTTATTTTCATAAAAAGTGCACATAACATAAAATTTAACCTTGTAAATACATGAATTTCAAATTCTGTAACACATTAGAACCCTGAGGTTTCGGCAATCAGTGAGCATCCATGTCCACCCATTTTTTAGAGGCTCACTCCTTTCCTATCTGACCATTGCCTCTTTCTACCCTGCCATCCATGTTGGGGCCTTTTTATGCTATAATATTTATGCATTTCATTAGAGGGACACCCATCTATAGTCAGTCTTTTGTGCTTGGTCCATTTCACTGAGCATTATGGACTCTAGGTGGCCCCATTTTTGTTCAGACACTTCATATCTGTTTTTCTTTATGGCTGCATAATATTTCATTGTCTATATAGGTACCACATCTTCTTTAACCATTTCTGTATGGATGAGCAGGTAGGTTATTTTCAGGATTTGGCTATTACGAATTGTGCTGCTATAAACATGGAAATTCATGTGTCTTTTTGGTATGTTGACTTTATTTCTTTCGGGAACTTGCCCAGTAGATCAATAGCTTGATCAACTGGAATTTCCATTCTCAGCTTTCTAAGGAACCTCCAGACTGCTTTCCATAATGGTTGTACCAGATTGTATTCCCACCAGCAGTGGAGTCGAGTTCCTTTATTTCCACACCCTCACCAACAATTGTTGTTTTCAGAGTTCTTGGTGTAGGTCAGATTCCTTCTTGTAGGAACCAAGCAACACAAAATAAAATGTTCTTCGGAAATGGGCCCTGAGCTAAAAATCAAGTTGATGGGGATCAAATGAATTAAGGCTGGGCCATGTGCATACCTAACCCATAGGGCCTAGAAGAGATGTCTGGGAGAGAGACTAGCAGACACAAGAGCAAAAGCAGAGAAAACACAAATAACAGGTGACAAATAACTGATGGGTCTCAATACATCTCAAATACTGTGCTAAATATTGAACATTAATAAAAGACTTATTTAGTCCCCATAACAATCCTTTGAGATCATCCTCATCACACAGACGAGGAAACCACGTCCAAGTGGTGCCCAAGATGACTCATGATAAAACCATGATATGAACTAAAAATGCTGGGGGTGCAGCATCTGCCACAGGGACCGAATGCCTGACGTGCACAGCTTCAAAGAAGGAAGATTTATTTCAGCTTGTAGTTTCAGAGATTACAGTCCATAATTTACTGGCTCCAAGGAAGAATCAGCATGGCTGAAGTTGTTCCTAGAGAAAAGCTGCTCACTTCACAGGGGCTAGGAAACGGAACAGGAAAGAGCCAGAAAGAAAAACCCAGGACGAAATATAGTACCCAGGGTCAATTTTCCATTATTCATTCCCTCCAACCACGTTAGTCCCCACATCCTAAACTTCTGTTACTTTCTAATAATGTCATCAATTTATGATCTCAACAATGGACTCTTGTGTTCTGGTGACTTTCCCAAGCACTGTCTCTGAGCACAGGAGACTTCTGGGAGATGTTTTAGATCTAGACCACGAGTCTTCACTTTTAGCCACCAGTCAATATGACATCTCAAATGGGAAATGAAAGCGAGGCACTTCCTGAAAAGCCACCTATGATTTAACTCTTCCTAAATTCAGGCACTCAGTCTACTGAATTTTCCCTAGATCATCCGAGTTTATCTGTGTTCATTACCTTATGCATGTTTCAGCTCCAAGCAAGCAAACCAGCCCTCACCAAATCAGATGAGGAGCCTTGTAGGTAGAAAAGACTACAGAGGTTAGGAAAAAGATTGTTGATGTTGACAAAGATTTTACTTGCAACAGAGTACAGAGGTCTGGGGAGATGAGGAGGGGGTGACTCTTATCCTCCCACAGCTGGGGCCATCAGATGCTCACAGTGTCACATGATTAAGTCAACTAACCAGCTACACCAGTTAAGGGTTACACACACTCAAGTGGCTGTGCCTTTTGGGTTGGCTCAGGCACTAGTGGCATTAGGAAGATTAGGCTCATCATGTCTCCTTCTTCCTGAGCTTTAGTTTCTCTGCCAGTAAAATAGGAGTGATGATAAAGATGTAGAGATTTGTTCTTACCAGGACTCTGGGGGAACACAGATCATCACGATGGGGCTGCCCCCGTTGGTAGCCTTCACTGAGATCATAGGTCAGCTTTCCAGTGGTTTTTTGTTTGTTGGTTGGTTTGTTTTTACCAGAGATGGTCTCAGAAATGGAGACTTGAATACAGGAAGTTGACCAGGGAACACTCAGGTCAGCCCTCAGGGGATAAGAGCAGGACTGAGCAGAAGAGGTTGTGGAAAAGACTTCAGCCAAGTCCGTGGACTCAAGCTGGGATAGCCCTTCAGGTTTGTTGTTGCTGTTGTTGTTGTTGTTTTGTTTTTTGGTTTTTTTTTCCCCAAATAGAGGTATGAAAACTGTGCCTTTATAGCTCACACCTCCTGGAGAAGCCACTGGGTCTAGGATGTCCTGTTACGTGAAGCAGTCCCCTGAATCCACGGCAAGACCTGGAGAAAGACTCCGCAGTGGAGAGCTTCAAGAGGCAACATCCTGCAGAGACAGGACAGGGGCGCCCCTTCCTCAAAGGAGCAAGGCGCGGCACAGGACAGCGCCTGCTGCGCGCTCAGGACCTGGACCACAATTCCACGGGTCAAGTTAGCGGGAGGGACTCAGCTTTGGGGAAGCTATGGGACGGGGTGAGGGCAGCGGGAGCGGAGGGTAGAAGGCTCTGTGTGGGTGCGCTCCTGCTCTGCCCCCACCTGCAACCATCAGGAATGAAGCATCTGTGAAGCGGCTGCCTGTGGCTCGGTGAGAGCGGGTGGAACCGGATTTTCACACCTAGTGTCAGGTCGGGAGGCCTGGAGACTGCAGCTGCGAGGCAGAGAGAACCTAGCGCTAGAGAGGCAAGGAAATTGTGCAAACAGAGTTAGAATTTGGCTCAACTTTACATCTCCAAGAGGCAGGAAGGTTCTGAGGAGTCCTATTGGGTAAAGACAGTTTTTCTGGCGTTGGGCAGATTTTGAGGATTCCAGAGCCCGATGTGCACATTAGGGGGAAAGCGCCCTCTGTAGCTGCGGTGCTCCAGTCGAGTCGGTGCGGGAGTCGGCTGAGTCACCAGGTCTGAGTCACCAGGTCTGAGTCAGGGAACACGCGAAGGGCTGCGTCAGGGAAGGCCTCACCCGGGGGCCGCCGTCTCGGGGGTCGAGGGAGCGCTGTGGGCTGAATTGTGCCCTCTGGAAGTTGCACGTGTGGCTGTATTTGGAAACAGGGCCTTTGACGAGGTGACAAATGACATGGGAGCGTCCTAAACCAATAGAAGCGGTGTTCTAGTACAGAGAGGAAAAAGCACTAGCAATGCACATGGGGAACAAGTAACTGCCCGCACGACAGGGACAGAGGCCCGGGGACATAAGCCTGCTGATACCTGGACCTCTGCCCTGTGGACCGGCGAGAAACAGCCTCCCCTGTGAGAGCCACCGTCTGAGATAGTCCCTTGGCAGGCTGGGGGAACGATGGAGCAGCCTGTGGACGTGGGTGCCACGGGCAAAGCCCATCAGGGCGTCCTCGGCTTTTGTCCCTTCCATCTCTGCCTCACCAGTCTGAACCAGGAGAACTGGAGGCCGCTGCTGGGCTGCCTGTGAGCCCCGCACACCTGAACGTGAAGCCCCGATCAGGCAGGGTCGGACTGGGGAAGCGAAACAGCTTGGCCCGCTCGCTCCGGGCCAGCGCCCGCGCCACCAACCTGAATCCTCACAAAAGAGAGTTGATTCTCTGTAATTCTCTTTGTTCCGTTACATTAAACTTACATTAAAAAGTGTGATTACATTAAAAAAAAAAAAAAGCCCACCGTGCAAATCAAAACAAAACCCGAAACAGAAGAGTCAACTCTCTGGGCCTTCAGATCTGAGAAACGAGGCAGCTGCAGGAGACTTCGGGCCTTTTTCTCCTTTTATCTTTTCTTCTTCTTTTTGACCATAAGAAAACTTTCTTGAGACTGGAGGAACTGCTCAGCGGTTAAAGTGCTTGCCTAGCAAGTGCTAAGTACCCAAGTTCTATTCCCAGCACCACATAAGCTGGTCGTGGTGGTGCATGCCTGTGATCCCAGTACTCAGGAGGCTGAGGCAGGAGGACTGCTGTGAATACAAAGCTAGCCTGGGCTCCATAGTGAGTTCAGGACCAGCCTGGGCTATAGAGTGAGACCCTGTCTCAAAAAAAAAAAAAATCCTTTTTTCAAAAGGAACGGAAGGAGTGACTGTTGAGAACACAGGGAGGGTGGTCCTGATCCTGCTGGAAGGCCCACGGGCTTGGCACAGCAGAGCCTCAAGAATTTTCCTATCACCTCCTCGTGATGCTCCAGCCCCCTAAAGAGCAGAAGGTAGAAGCAACAGACGAGATCCTGCTCCACGGTCGCAAACTAGAACTCCTGAAAGACATACCCTGCTGGCCCCTCTTCCCGGCACACCCAGCCTCTTCCACTGTCAGCCTTTTCCAGGAAGCAGGCAACTGTGCATCACTGGCAACCAAGCAAAACTCTGGGCTACTGTGACATGGTACAATCATTATGGAAATCAGTGAGGAGATTCCCAAAAATTAAAAATGTATTCCACTTGACCCAGCTATACCTTTTATAGGTATCTTTCCAAAAAAAGTTGAAAGTGTCATAAAACAGAGACACATGCAAGCCTGTGTTTATAGCAGCACAATTCATAATATACTAAGGGAGATGCCGAAAAGCCCATCAATAGATCAATAGGTAAAGAAAATGTGGTATATACATGCAATGAAGTATTATTCAACAATAAGGAGAGATAAATTTGATTCATTTGTAGAAAAATGGATGCACCTTGAGACCATTGTGCTCAGTGAAATGAACCAGTTACAGAAGATTAAATACCATCCGGTTTCTCTAACATGAGAAACACAAAGTATGAATATGCAATAAAGCCATACCAAACAGACAGTGGAAAGCAGGGAGATAGATGGAAAGGGGGCAGGAAGGAGGGCACAAAGGGGGCAGGAAAAGGAGTGGGAAAGTGTGATGATACGATATGTACTCAATGCAATGTAGCTATTGTATATCGCAAATTCGTACAATAAAAAAAAATTCCAGTTGGGAGAAATCTTAGTTATATAACTAAATAAATAAATAAAAATAAAATAGACAAAAATAAACCTCCAAGGGCTGAAGGAATGACACAGTAGTTAAAGAGCTTACCTTGCAAATGTAAGGCCCTGAGTTCGATTCCCTGTCACCACATAAATCTGGGTGTGGTGGCGCATTCCTGTAAGCCTAGAACTCGGGAGGCTGAGACAGGTGGCTTGTTGGAGTCCATGGCCAGGCTGGGCTACACCAGTGAGTTCAGGACCAGCCTGAGATAGAGGTTATAACCCAGCCTGGGTTACAGAGACCCTGTCTCAAAAAAATTAAATTAAATTAAATTTTAAAAAACCCTCCAGACTCTTGTTCTCTTTCTTGTTTAGAACTTTTTGAACGCAAGCCTATGATAGTCATCTTTGCCCTGTGTCTCCATCTTGAGTGTCCTTTCCATATTCATATATATTAATCCTCTGTACTTTTCTTGCTAGCACTGCCAGCACCCTGGTGTACTGTTTATTCTTTGGCACTGACTGAGTGCACAGGTTCTGATCTTGCCAGATCCCTTTGCAGTTGGTAGATGGAGCTGTACATCCTCTCCAAGCGTTGCACGCCACCCTTCCATCAAAACCAGGCACACAGCCCGCCCACCGACGTCTTTGCTGTTGGATCCATCAGTGCTTTTCTCTATGCACCTCAACTCCAAAGACTCACCAGCCACAGCTCGGGGCAAGGCAGCACCCTATCTCCCTGACATCTCTCCAGTCTCTCCTCATCGTTTCCATTGGCTTTTCTTCACACTCCCTGTCTCTAACCTCCGTTACTGCTATGGCTTTCTAACTCAGTTCTGCTCTAACTTTTTAATTAAGAATCCACATTGCTGCCAAGTGAACTTTCAAAGTTAGAGTCTATCACTCTGCTGGGTAAAACTCAGCAGAGATAAGTGTTGCTTTGGAGGTTGGTGTGGACTGAGTTGTGTCCCCTACAAATTTGTGCATTGGTGACTTAATGCCCAGTGTGTCTAGATTTGGAGACAGAGCCTTTATACAGAGATTTTAAGGAGCCTCAAAGAAGGAGAGACTCTGGGGATGTGTGCCAGCAATAAGGACTTCACGTTTCCCATGGAATTATTGCCTATGGAGGCCTCTCTCTGTCTCTCTGTCTCTGTCTCTGTCTCTCTGTCTCTCTCTGTCTCTCTGTCTCTCTCTCTCTCTCTCTCTCTCTCTCTCTCTCTCTCTCTCTCTGTCTCCCTCTCTCTCTCTCTCTGTCTCTCTCTCTCTCGATACTGGATGTCAAACCTAGGACCTTTGGCCTGAGCTACATTCTCAGCCCACTTCTTTATTTTCCATCTTGAAACAAGTTTTCCCAATTTGCTAAACTGCCCAGGCTGTGTTTGCACTTGCAATCCTCCTGCCTCAGTCTTCCAAAATGCTAGAACTCCAGGCCTTGTCCCTGAGCCATTCTCTTTTCTTTTTCTCTCTCATCCTCCCAATAGGCTTTTCTTTAAGAAAAGAAAAGAAAAGAAAAAGAGTAAGAATACTCCATAAAGCAAGAAGAAAAACAACGGTTTGCCTTCAAATTGTCAACACCTGGGAGAGGCTGTGCCCTATGCCTGGCCATGCTTAAGAGGCCTCTACTCTCAGGGCCCTTGCAGACCTCTTTAATCCCCTCCGACAGCACTAGCCAGGCAGGCTATGAATGATGGCCCAGCGTGCGTAGTCTTTCAATTGCTCTGACTAAATGCCCTGGAAAAGAAAATATAACTCAGGATAGAAGGTTCACTGTTGCTCACTGTTTCAGAGGTTTCAGTCCATGGCTGGCCAGCTGCATTTCTTTTAGGTTTGTTGTGAGGCAGAAGCATCATGGTAGAAAGGCAGATCAGAGGAAGGGTGCTCAATCCCGGCCCACAGAAAGCACCTAGGATGAGAAGGAAGCAGGAGCCCAGGCCAGCTCTGTGTTGTCCCCAGTGTCATCAGCCTGTGATCCACTCCCTACGACTAGGTCCCACCCTTCAAGTTCCTGTTATCTCCCAATAATGCCACCAAATTGTGATCTCACCAGTATCCATTGATGATGTTGGAGCCCTCGTGATCGAATCACCTTCCCAAACCACACCTCCGAGGCACCTGGGGGAATGGCACAAGGGAGTGGGGCATGCAGGAACAGGAGGGCCTGGCAAGCCCGGAGAGCCTGGCTGGCTGTCCGATGAGTCTGTCTCTTCCCTGGCTGACAGGTCCCCTGCCATTCCACACAGCGTCCAGGAGAAGGGGGCGAGAGAAGGGGGACAGTCCTGTGTCCTCTGCCATCCCTGCTACACCGAGATCTTCATGCTGATTCTTTCTGACATCCGTTTCCATACTTGTACCCCAAACCAGACTTCTATGACAGCTAAGTGAGGACAGAGACGTGGCGCAGGCTCCAAACTTACTTTGTTCATTTGCTTCTCAATCCAAATTCTCATTACTGTGATTCTGGGCAAGAAAAGTCCTTTTCGGAGGGAGGCCCATGGACCACCCCTACAGCGCTGCCTATGAAGCTCACATGAAATGCAGATGTCGCGGAACCACCCAGAGCCTCATCTCACAACCGAGGAATAAGGCTTGATAACCTATATTCGAACCAAGCTGCCTGGCCAGGTGGTTCTCGAGCATGTGATGCAGGAGGGCTGCAAGAAGCTCTGGGACCCCAGCTCTGCTCGTCCTGTTTTTATTGGTGTGTCTCTCTCTGTGTGTGTGTGTGTGTGTGTGTGCGCGCGCGCCTGTGTCTGTAGGTCTGTGCACCTCTGTGGGTTTCTATGAGCATAGGTGTGTCTGTGTGTACACATATTCATGTGGTATATCCGTAATCATGTGTGTACACATCTGTGCACAAGCATACATCTGTGCATTATATTTGTTTGTGCATGTGTGTGCATGCATCTGTCAATTTCTGCATGTGGCTGTGTACACGTGCGTGTCCTATACCAGACCTACTTCTGTCAACACCTCTCTCTGAAGCCCAACCCAATGTGTCAGCGCTCTGGTATCCCTCCCTCAGGGAAAGTTGCGCTCCAGGCTTTTTTGAGATGGAGCTAAAAAGGCAAGTGTTTACACACTCGATTTCAGATCCGACTCTTCCCCTCCTCCTAGGCACCCACCCTTGCCGGTGCGCTGCCTCCTTCAATGGCCTGTGGACGTCACAAAGAAGCCCGAGTCACGAGCTGCTGAGTCCCTCACCTGGAGCTGCCAAGCAAGAGCAGGAGAGCGATGAGCAGCCCAGAGCCACGAGCGGGGTCTCTGCGCACCAGCAGCTCACCAGCTCTGCCTCACACGCAGGGGCCACTGGCACACCGGCCGCTGGTTCTTCTCACGGGACAGTATCCTGCTGCCGGAAGACAGAGTAAGAAACCAGCTGAGGAAAGAGGAATAAAAAAAGACCCCATCTGTTCTATGAGGTCAAAGACCTCGGCTCCTCGTTGGCACGTCAGACCCTTTGGAAGGAGCTGAAGGTGAGCAGGAACCAGGCCCTTCACAATCCCGCTCACCGAGGCGGCACTGACGAGTGCCTGGGAGCCAGGCAGGGGCTTGTTCTCCAGCCTTGCTCCCACGGCCGCTTAACCAATATTTGTTTATAGCCAGTTGTGTTCCACACTCTCCACAGACAGGCCCAGCAGTCACAACGACAGCCACGAAGTAGGGGTCACCAGGTCCAGAAGCAGAGCTGCGTGCCCTAAATGCATCATCTTACATGAACCCATACTGCCTGGGTGGCAGGGACTGTTATCTCAGTGAGGAGACCTGGGGCTTCCCAAGGACCAGAAGGGTGACGGTAGGGCAGTGGTGGCATCAAGCCGGGCAAGGCCCGGGGCCTCTGCCTCACACCTGCTTCACAGGAATGAGGGTCACAGCAAGCCAAGGCCAGGAACTGAACAAGACTCATGGTGCTCCAAGTACGGGAGGCAGGATTTGAACCCTTAACTGTCTGATGCCAGGGTCCACTTATGTTGTATCCCAAGGTGTGCCCTTCCTTGAGACAAGTGTTCCACTTAGAGCCTCAGAGGGACAAGCAGCAATGGGTCCCTGGCCGTCTCCCTGGCCCTAGGAAGATAGAAGCCTGTGCCTGGGCTATAGGAGGTGTTGCAGGGACAGAAGGGCGGGAGAGGCCTGGGGTCTTCATGCAGCAGCAGCTGCCCAGGCTCTGCAGAGAGCCAAGGCTGGAGCCCTGTCCTGAGATGCCTGGCCCTTCCAGGTGCTGTAGGCAGGCAGGAGGCACCCAGCTCAGCCACCTGCAAGGGGGCCCTTCTGGCCACCTCCTGGGGACCCCAGTTGTAGAAACACGGTTGGTTGGCAATGAGGAGGCCTCAGCCTGGACTTGTCTGGGAGCTGTGAGGAATTTTTCTTTTTTGAGAGCCTGAGTCTGAGACAGAAGTGGCTCCTCCAGACTTTTGGATTTGAAATCAAGCCACAAAATGGCAAATTTCCTGCACCTTAAAACCATTCAATCTCTTTTTCTATATGCAGGTGCAGAACCTTATAACTTGATCTAAAATGACCTTGAGAACACTCCCTAGCATGTGTAAGTCCCTGGGCTCTATCCCCAGAATGGCAATACATAAATAAATTTGGTTATTAAAAAATAGAAGACCTTAAACACCTGGCAGACCCTGAGGAAGGACAGCAGGGTCGTATGGACCCAGATTAGAAGCAAGGGGGTGCCATCATCAGTTATAGGACAGACCTACATTACCCATAAGGTCAACCTGGACCCTCGTACCGAGTGTGGACTCCCACCAAGACTGCAGGTCACAGCAATCAACCCTCATCCTCTTTACACAACAGCTTAAATTGCCCCGTGAGGGCTAATAATGAGATGAACTTGAGCTTGCCTCCTGTCTTCTCGTAGGTTGGTCTTCAATAAACTTCCTTTTTCCAAAAGTCCATTGGCATAGTATTTGTGTTCAGAAGAGTGCACGTGGCAGCAAGCCCTCGCTCACTGTCAGGTAGGTCGGGCTCGTCAGCCAGAGTGTTCACGGGTTCTGGGATGGTCTTCACCTTTCCTCACCCAGCTCATGCCGCAACTGATGGAAGAAAAACAGAGATGAGGAGGGAGAGAGCAACGAAGGAGAAGGGCTCCCTACGTGACGATGGGCAGCCCAAACTTAAGCTGGCTGTGGGAACTTGAGCTGAGCAAATGGCACTTAATCTCAGTCTCCAAATGTCTCTGACAATGCCAGTCCCTCAATGAAAACTTGAGCCGCCAGCCACGCTGTGTGTCTACTTAGTAACATGTAACTACCGTGTAACTAGTGAACTACGTTTTAACTATAACCAAGATAACGTTAAACATACGCTAAATTGTAAGAGTTAAGGTACTTTAAAAAGCAGTGCTAGTATTCTCCTTCTCCTCTTTTTAGATTGCCATGTGCCAGAGGTATTTTAGTACCAACACGAACACAGCTATGTTGCAGAGTAGCATGCACAATGCACATAAATTTTTAAGGTCAAACACTTAGCTCCGGGGAAAGCTCGGCTGCCGTAGAACACTCTGACCTAGGCCAGATCACCAATCGGTGGCGTCTCCTGAAGCTGGGGCACCTGGTGCAAAGATTTCCAAAGCAGTGTTCTACGGGAAGGCAATTAGGCCCATGCGTCAGAACTGCTGAGGTGCTGAGTGGCTGGTGGTAAATGAGAACACTGCGCTTTCTCTGAATGAGGGCTCCCTCACTCGCTCATCCACTCAGCAGCAGACAATTACTGAGGCCTGCTCCAATTTAGGCACCACAAAAGGTGTTATGCCAGGAAGAAAATTATCTTAAGACTACCAGATCCAGAGAGAAAGGAGGGCAATTATGTTTAGAAAACCAAAGCACCAGTTCCTCTGGTGCTTGCATCAATTTCTGTTACATCCATTTCGGGTTCTCTGCTGCAATGATAGTTACCATGAGGATATAAGGAGAGAAACACTTGGAAATTAGATCCTATATGTGGAAATTAACCTAAACTGTGCACATAGTTTACTCCTTCAGGAAATACTGATGCAGACCTAATGAATACCAGGATTTGCACTGTGCACAGCGGGAGAATAAAACAGTGCTGACCAGAGCTTGCCAGCAAGGGCAGATTGGTAAGGAGGTGGGAGATTCAGAAGTAAGGTTTTATATGGGAACACTGGGATGGACCAAACCATGGTGCTACCAAACTTCCTAGGGGAAATGGCAGTCCGCACTTTCGCTGTATGGTTATTCTTTATTCTCCTCACTTAACAGTCTCACAACGTTTGGAAATGAGTGCTATACCTAGAACAGGAGCTGTGTTATGAAGAGCTGCAAGCAGGAAGATGGCATGGAAATTGCCACATTAACAACTTGTCACGTGGAATAGATTAATCAGCTCACGTGTCAAACCATGAAGAGCCTCATGCCTTGCATGAGACCATGCCTAGACCGACCCTGTCTAGGAAACATGAGCCAAGTCAGGCATTACATTTGTCTCAATATTTTGCTAAGATAGTGGGTAGTAAATTTTGGAAGTCAGGGCCCACCAGATTAAACCACTAATGCAGAGAAGAAATGGAGTCATAATATTTGGTGACAAGGGAGGGGGACAAGGAGGTGGATCACACATGTAGAACTGTCCTCCTCTCGGTTCCACTCTTTATAATGTTCCCCAGAACAAGCACCTGTTAAGCCTTTATGTGTCCTTAGCCCTAGAAGGATGAGAGAGGGTGGGGCGGGTGAAGACAGAATGCGTGTGGATAGCTCCGACATAATGCCCAGCACATCTACTGGTGATGGTCTCTCTGCTATCTCTGGATGCAAAATGTAAATGATCAGCAGGCCTGTTCAGAAAGTAAGCTAGTGAGCAGAGCCAGGAGGTCAGATTGCAGTTGGCCTAGCAGGAAGGTGTGGGTTTGCTCAGGCTGCCTAGACAAAATACACAGACTGGTGGCTTAAAGGGCAGAAATTTATTTTCTCACAGTTCTGGAGGCTACAAGTCTGAGATTCGAGGCATCCGAAGGGTTCGTTTCCTCAGCATCCTCTCCTCTCGGCTGTGGGTGTCTTCTCCCTGTCTTCATGTTGGTTTGGCTCTGTACGAGTTTGTGTCCTAACTTTTTCTTCTCAAAAAAAGGTCACTCTTGGGGCGAGGAATGGCACAGCAGTTAAAGTGCCTGCCTTGCGAGCACGAGGCCCTGAGTTCAATTCTCTAGCACCACATAAAGCTGAGCGTAATAAGGCACACCTGTAAACCCAGCACTCAGGAGGCTGAGGCAGGTGGATTGTCCTGAGTCCAAAGCCAGTTTCGGCTACACCAATGAGTTTAGAACCAGCCTAGGCTACAGAGTGAGACCCATTCAATGAAGAGACAGTCCTCAGAAAAAGCAGTAATAATGGGTAATAAATACATGAAAAACATGTTTAACACCGTTAGCCATTAGAGAGATGCAAACACAGAGGTTCCATCCAATCTCAGAAAGAATAGCTATTACGGAGAACTTGAAAAACAACAAATGTTGGTGCAGTTTTAGGGAACAGAGAACACTTCTACATTGTAGGTTGGACTGTAAACTGCACGACAATTACGGAAGTAGCTGGAGGCTCCTCAAATAACTGAAAATAGATATTTTATTTGACCCAGCTGTGCCTTGTCTCTCTTTTCCAAGGAGGTAGCCCTCCTATAGTACAGATGCATGCGTATGCATGTTTATAGCAACGAAGTTCACAGTGGCCACACCACGGACGCTGCTGATTTATCAACCAACAGATGAGTGAGTAAATAAAATGTAGTACAAATACACAGTGGAGTACTACCCTGACGTAAAGAAAGATAAACAAGTCATTTGTAGGAAAATAGGTTTTCCTATAAATAAAATAGCACCTGGAGACCATTATGCTTACCCGAATGAATCAAACAGAAGGTTAAATATTGTGTGGTTTCTGTATATGAGAAACTCAAAGTATAAATAAAAAGCTAAATGAAAGAAATGGGGGACAGGGAGACAGATTTCTGGAAGGCAAGAGGCGGGACCGGAGAGGGTGAGGGATGGGAGGGGAAGGGAAGTCAAAGTGGCGAACACAACAGGCACCCCTTCCAGTTCCCCAAGTTGAATGTAATTATTGTGTATCACAAATACACACTAATAGAAAGGATCATTTTGAGAAAGAAAAAGACCATGTACCCAAATACATTCACATTTCGGGGCACAAAAATTTAAGACTTGAATGTATGTGTACTGGAAAGACACAATACAACTTGTAACAGAACCGTTCCCTTACACAACACATGAAGCAGCGCGGGAAGAGAACTCAGAGCTCACTGTGCAGAGTGGGAAAGGCCACATGGGGCCTAGTGTGAGTGAACCTGACTGACTCAATTTGGCCACTAGTGGCCAGGACTTTAGGAGTGAACAGCTCTGTGCAAGGCCCTTATCTACAGCAGACGGTAAGGATCCCAGAGGCATGTTAGCCCAATCCCATGTGAAAGGAAAAGTCACCCTTGATCTCAAAGAAAACTTGGCCAATTGTCCCTTGGGGCAGTGTCATCTCTCTGCAGTGGCTGTGCACACCCTGCAAGACCTGACCTGGAATAAGAGCTTCGCAGGGGCAGCCCCTGATGCTTCCTCTTCTCTCCCAAACACATGGCCCCAAATGCCTGTTGCCTCATTGGCCAGGGGCAAATGTTCTTGTCAAGAGGTGGTGCTCTTGGATGCCATTTGAGTCTGTCTGTGTGTGTGTGGTACCGGGGATGGAACCTAGGACCTGTTTGTGGAGCTACATAGTTAAACCTTTTTAGTTTTTGATTTTGAGATAGAATCTTGCTAATATGCTAACATGTCTTGGCTGGGCACAAATCTACAATCCTGCCTCAGGCTCCCATAGAGCTGGGATTACAGGCTCCATTTTCTTTTGAGACCTTTGCCACCCTAATGACCCAAGGCTGTGTGTGGAAAGAGGAAATTCTTGATTCTTGGGTGCTGACACCAGCGGGCACTTGTAACACTGGTAAGAGTTCTGTGCAGCCCCAGTCCAATGTATTCAAAAACAGTCACTTCACAGCTCACAGGGAAGGCTGGGGGAGGGATGTGCTTTGATCTATTATCAAAGAAGATTTTGCATTTATGGGGGAATGACTAATGCTAAAAATACTGCTGTTTGGGAGAACCGTGGGCCCGTGAATGTCCTAAATTTAGATATTTATGATAATGTGGCAACTTAGAACACTCAGCAATAAGCAAACAAACAAATGTGAAACTCCCCAATTCATTCTTCAAATAAAGACCAAATGAATGGAGGACAAGGCATCCCCATCCACTTGTTTTTTGCCTCCACTCTAGGCAAGGGTCCTCTATGACCCCTCAAACTCCAGGCTGGCTGGATTCTCCAAGAAGTAAGAAAAGGCTTTTCCCTGCAACATGACTCTGCACATGAGGGCTGAGGTTTGGCACTTTTGTTTCAGAAAGAAGTTTCTTCTACGTTCTGACACATCTCCACAGAATAGCATTTGAATGAAGCTCTGACAGACTAAATCTAAGTTCTGCCACCAGCTCTTAGGGAGCTTGGACTGCCTCCCAAATTCTGAGTCTGGACTTCTTCCTTTATAAGATAGGAATAATATTGTTTGACCTTCCTCCTTCAGGAGGTCTTCATGAGAATTACATAGAGTTGTGTAGGTAATCTGTAAATGACAAAGCACCATGTGCTTGGTAAGAAATATTTCTTTTTGATGCTCAGCATTTTTTTTAATCTTTTTTTCCAGGAACAGAAGAAATGCTGTTCTAGAACTTAAGTTTGCTGTGGACAACCAACTCCATCCAAAATTAGTCCATGTGCTACATACAGGTAGACTAGACTCTTTCCCCATCCTGGTAGCTAAGAGGGAGACCCAAAGCTTGGCCAAGGGAGGCCTCGCAGCCTCACAGGCTCCACTGGGATGAATGTGCCCTCAGAAGCCCTTCCAGCCCTCTCTGCTGTGTGCTACCATATATTGTAATGTTCCCAACAGTTGTGTAACCAGAAACCACCCTTCCTGATTCTTTTGCAGGCAATGATCAGAACGTAAATTACTACCCAAAATATTCCAGTAAAACAAGATTTGGAAGGCAGATGTCAAAAAAAAACCTATTTTTTCTGTGACACATGCATTTTCTTTCATCCACATGGTTGAGGAAGTGCTCCCATAGCCTAGTCCAACATTGGATCAATTGTTTCATGGTGGCAATAATAGTGAGTTATAAGCTTCCTGACCTCCTAGTCTATGTATTGTAAATGTTGCAAGCAATCTTGAGCTGAATTGTTCCCAAGGTGATAGTGTCTGATTCCCACCTAGCTATGTATTTCAAGAGTCAAAACTGCCCCCAGAAAGGTAGTTTTTCTGGATTCTGGGAATAATTTCTGAAGAGTAACCTGCAGCTCATTTTTTCAGAACATCCAACAATTCTACACACATCGAATACCGGCATTCAAATCTTCTCTCTTCTAAATATCTACAGTGATTTCTGTACTCTACAGATGAAACTTGCCTGCTAGAGATTAAGTGAACACTTGAACCAAACCTGGACCCAAGAGTCACATCACAGAATTTCTTTCTAGTGATTGAAAGATGGAGTCTAACTTTTTGAGAAACTTGGAGGTTATGAAGCCAGAAAAGATGGTGGCCATTTTAGTTTTGCAAGAAGACTTGTTGTCTGAGGGAAACAAGATGAGAAGGGCCAGGACTAGAGATGAGAAGGCCTCATCTTGAATAGCTGAATCAGGCAATGTCTGCGCCAAACCTACTCCTTGAACTGTTCAGTTCCATGAGCCAACAACTTCCTCCTCCTGTTTGAGACAGTTGGAGTTGGGCAAGTCCATCTTTGACCAAACCATAATTCCTTTTATCTCCCATTTTTTATTGGGGTGTGTGTGTGTGTGTGATACACAATAGCTACATTGAGCTTAAGAATTTTGTGTATATCTATTATATCTACCCATCTATAGATAGATAGATAGATATAGTCACATCAATCTCACAATCCCTTCTCCTACCCTTTTTTTTACCATCCTGTCCCCTCTCTCATCCTCTCCAACTCCCAATTTCTCATCCATTTGACTCCATTATTTATCTGCATTCTAGGTTTCTGATTTTAGAGAAACCACACAATATTAACCTTCTGAGTCTGACTCACGTCACTAAGCATGATAGACTCAAATTGAGTCTATTTACCTAGAGATGACTAAAATCTATCTGTCCTTGCAATATCCCATTGTGACATACACCTTTTTTTTTTTATTCATTGGTCTGTTGAAGGATATTTTGGCACATCTTCTACAGATTAGCTATTGTTAGTTGTGCTGCTGTGAACATGGGCGTACATGAATCTTTGTTGGTTTTAACTTTTTTGGAAATATGTCCAGAAGAGGCATCAATGGGTCAAAATATTTATTTTCAGCTTTTTTGAGGACTTTCCATACTGCTTTCCGTAGTAGTTGTAGATAGTAAAACTGAAACACTGAACCTTCTGGAGGATAAAATAAGTAGAACTATTGAACATGTTGGCATGGGTGAAGCCTTCCTCAATAGGACACCTGATGTAAGAGAAGCAACCCACAGTATCAACAAATGGAACTGTATCAAATTGCAATCTTCTGTACAACAAAGGAAATTATTAACAGACTAAAGAGAGGACCAACAGAATGGGAATAATTTTTTAACACCTACACATTGGACAGGACGCTAGTAACTAGAATATACAAAGAACCAAAGAAAAACAGACCCCTCAAAATCAAAAACCCAAGGACAAAATGGGCAACTGAAATGAATAGACAGTTCTCAGATGAAAGAGAACAAGTGGGCAGCCGGTACATGATAAATGTTCAGCATCCTGAGCCGTTAGAGAAATGCAAACCAAAACATCACTGAGATACCATCTTACCCCAATGAGAATGGCATATAACAAGAACTCAAATAGCAATAGGTGCTGTGAAGTTACAGAAGCCCTTTTACATTGCTGGTGAGACTGTAAGCTGGTACAGCAAATCATGAGAACAGGAGAGAAGCCACACACAGCCACAGTCAGGTGGTCATAGATGACATACTCTCACTCTGAGAATCTCCTGGGAGCATTTGTTAGATGCACATGAACACGTCTGGGCCTGGACATTCATGACCACATGAGGGACACATGGAAGCAGCTGGAAAACTCCTGCAGGGGAAGTAGACACCATGTACCCCTGAGAGTGGCTTCTAGGGACAGGCCTACCTGAAGGGGAAGTAAGCAACGAGCATTCCTTGAGAACACTGAATCACACAGTCACATGTTCACACTTTTATATGTTGAATCCTAGTCTCAGGCACTAATAATATTGTATTCCTAAATTTCAATTTTCTTTTTTTAGGGTTCAAAACATTACAATTCATACTGTAACTAGTAGATGAGAATACTACAAAGTAAAATATTTCAGCCCAGCTTGTGCAAGCCAAAGTAGCTGAGCCATTTTTAAAAAACTGTAATAAATAAGTGAATACATAATCAATCCCTCAAGTGCCCGCTCTCTGCTTTGTGTGCTCCAGGGGCTGTGCTTTTTCATCATTTTTCTATTCTCTCAAAGAGAAAAGCAACGTCGGGTAAGATGTTGACACACTGTTCTGTTTGATGTTCACCACTGGCAAAAGCAAAACGGCTACTGCTTGTTCCAGAAGGAAGAGCCACCGTTGGTTTTAGTGGGTGCAGATTTACAATAATTCTTCTTTTTCTGGAATAAATAGTAATTTTTTAATACACCAAAGCTACCCCCCAAAAAGAAGCAACCATTTTGCTACTTGTACTCTGCACTAAGAGAAGTGAACAGAAATATCGATCAAGCATTTTGAAAGCACCTGGCCAGGGCTTGGGGGACTAAAGATGAACCAGACATGCTCCATTGGCTCAAGAAATTTACAGTCCACAGAGAGGTGGGATTGGTGAAGTGGCATATTTATTTGACACAGGAATTTTATCTTTGGAATCAAACAAAAAATATTCAAAGGCAAAGCTGAAGAGTAAGTCAGGCAATAACACCAGCCAACTCTCGAGTGTGACTCACAGAATGGCTCTGAAGTCAGTCCTCAAAGTTGATGTCTGAAAATACTGTGAGCATCTTGGAACTCGTGAGTAACCTCCTGAGGGTCCACTTTGAAAGGCAAATTTATTTTAATATATGCTCTGTAAATTCCAGTTTGCTTGATTTTTTGTTTTCAGAACCATACTTGTGCAAAATACCACATAATTAGACTCTTGGTTGATGGAATTTTCCTCTCAATTGAATTTCCCTAAGTCTTCCTGGGATGTAGGTATTCGTTAGGCCATGCAAAGATGAACATCAAATTACACTGGCTCATTGCCTCTGTTTTGGCCTCCCCTTTGAGGCCCCCACCCCAGGTATTACTGGGGTCTCCTACACATAAAGAACAATCTTTTCTTCCCAAATCTTCTGCCTGATCCCTCCCACCATCACCCACAAAGCTATTTTAGTCAGGATCTCTGTAAACAGTGATATTCCTGTTTATTCTTGGGAGTCTATTTATGCCAGAGCCATGAGATAAGGACATTCCTTTAACTCCATTCCATTTTATTCTCTGGACTTGAGTCACCAAAGTCCCCATTGCAAGGAGCTTGCTGACTTGTGTCTGTAGTTTCTCTTTAATCCCATTCCTTATTCACAGGCTCTGAGTGTCCTGATCTATCTTTCCTCCCACCAGGCTCTGAATTGAAGTCTATACACCTTCCTCTTTTTGTGCAAACAGATTCCTGAGTGCCTGGTGACTAGACTATTCCTACTAAATGAAGAATGCTGTGACCGTTGAAGGAATTATGTCAATTTGAGGGAATTAGTAACTACACCTGGATTAGGGTTTGTGAGCCACGCCTAGACTGGGAATCAAGAACCAGCCTGGATTAGAGTGTGAGTGTTTTGTGAGCTGGCCAATGAGAGAAGAGCACCCACCCAGATGTGGGAGGCCAACTGGAACTCCAATGGTATAAGAGGAAGGAAGAGGGAAGATTGTTACAGCTTCTTCCTCTGGGAAAGCTCTCGCCTTCGCAATTGTCTGTGGATGCCGACTTGCTACATGCACAGATCTTCAACACAGGTTCGCTCCAGTCTTGACTTGTGCCTGTCTGCCCATAGCTGCTCTTCAATCACCAATTCAGGCTTCAGTCTTTGCCAGAGATCTGCAGCAGACTTCCACCTCACCTGCTGTCCTGCAGTCCCAGACAGATCTACTTCACGGCTGAGCAGCCATCTTGGACTATCTCTATCTTTGGATCTGTAAGCTTGCTAATAGATCCTTTTGTTATAAAATCTGTAAATTCTGTCTTTGAAAGAACCCAAACTAATACAAATGCCATTAGATTTGGCCAGGACCTCAGCTACTTGGTCAGTCACACCAGAAATTTAAGAGGTCAGAGTCCCATGTCACTTCTTGTGGTTTTCTGACCCAGCTGACTCTGGATCAAATCTTATATGTAAAGAGCAAAGCAGGATCTAAGCAGAAGGCTGTAGCTTTCTGTGCATATGGTAGGGACAGCATCTGCAAGTGACCGTGCAATGGAGACACCGCACAAACTCCAGGGGCCAGGGACTGTCAGTGCCTTAGGTACTTATTTATTTCTGAGAAAGAATATCCAATATCCACAACTTAGGGAAGGAAAGATTTATTTTTAGTTCACAGTTTCAGGTCTCACACAGTCCATTCATATGTGACCAGCAATGGTGAAAGCACATGGCAAAGATGTACTCAGAGAAAAGCTCTTATGGCATGGCAGACAAAAAGCCAAGTGAGGGAGAAAAAGAGGAGCTGAGAGAGACTTGAAAGCCATGTGAACACAGAAGAGTGACTCTGGTACCTAGAGCCCAGCAGGAATTGATGAAGAAGGGGCTGACACTCTCCCTCAGTGCCCACTGGTCTCCACACATGGCCCCAGTGTTCAATCTCTTCCAACCAGGCCCTACCTCCCACAAAACATGGTTCCATAGCTATTCTACAACATCCAAACACGTGAAGCTTTTGGTGGAACATTCTAGATCCACATCATAACATTCTGCTCCTAGCCTCTAAAAGATTCACATCTACCTCCTTATGCAAAATGCAATTAGTCCTTCTCTAAGAGTTGCCAAAGTCTTATCAGTTTCAGGACTGCTAAAAATTCTAAGACCAAAGTGTCCTCTGAGACACAAGGCAAACTTTTAGTTTTGAGCCCCCATAACAATAAAAGTTAAATACTTCCAACATACAAGGGCACAGAGTACACATTCCCATTCCAAAGGGGGAAGAGGCGGAGGACAGAAAGAATTGGACTAAAGTTCTAAACCAGGCAAGTATGAGGGTTAAAGCCTGTAGTTCCATTGGAATCCTGTAGTTCTGTGTTTAGTACTTGGTGTAAACTGTAGCAAGATGTGAGCTCCAACTGGCTTAAGTGGCCTTACTCCTACAGCATTGCCTCTGGCTGTGACCTCCATGGCTTCTCCTTTGAGCTGTCTCTGTTCATCACCTGTAGCTTTCCTCAGCAGATGATCCATGTTTCTGGGATCTCCAAATTTCCCTGGTTTCCACTGCACTTTCAGTTTCACCTTCACAAGTTTCTGTTTTGCCCTCCTTGGAGCACAGTGCCTGGCCTCCCAGGCCTTCTTCTGACATCTGGGTGGATACCTTCATGACCCTACAACTCTTAGATCCTGTATACTTGTGAAACAAGCTTCAAGTGAGGGATGCCAATTTCTGCCACAGGCTGGAGCAACACTCTTAACCCTCCAGGTTTTTGGTTGCAGCAGCCTCCAGGTGCCTGGATGGCAGGAAAAGGTGAAGTTTTACTGATTTTTGAGATGTCCCTAAGGCATTTTTTATAGTCCTGATTGTAAGTAATTGAGTTCTTTTTAACACTAATCTCTTTAACATCTGTGTGTTTTTCTGCCCCTCCTTTGCAGCCCCTTCCAGTCTTGCAAAATCATACACTTTTTACATCATTTTTTTCTGCCACATTTCCTACTTTTTGCCATAGAGTTGTCTAAAAGCACCAAGCAGTGACATTGAAGCATAAAGCTTATTCATGTGATGGTGGAAACATAGGTCTGTCTTGAAATTTCCTCCATGAGATTAAGTAACCCACCACCCTTAATCACAGCTTCAGGCAAAGTCTCAAGACAGAAGCAAGATGCCAACACACTTATTTTTTGCCAGAAGATAGCACATGTAGTTTCTAGACCAATTGCCAACAAAGCCTTCCTTCCATTCTGAAACTTCTTGAACCTGACCTTTATAATTCACCCTTCTATCAATATTCTGGTCTTCTGAGTTCTGACCCAAATCTCTTATGAAGCTTGGCTTACAGCATTTTAATACTTCTCTAAAGCATTAGAGAACTCCTCTCACAAGCCAATTCCAAAGGCTTCCAAGCCACATGGTCAGGTAAGGTCACAGCAACGATCCCACTTCTCTGGTACCCGTTTCTGTCTTAGTTACTTATTCATTGCCTGACATCCACAACTAAAGGCAAAAAAGATTTATTTTAGCTCACAGTTTCAGAAGGTCACACACAGTTGATTCATGGAGACCAGCAATAGTAGAAGCACAGAGTGGATGTCTAGTCAGAGAAAAGCTCTTGACAACATGGCAGACAGAAAGCCAACTGAGGGTGGAAAGACAGGGCCAAGAGAGATGCACAGCCACTGGCACAAACGTTGAGGAAAGCCCAGCAGGAAGTGACATCCACCTCCAGGCCTGGCCACAGTGTTCTGCCCCTTCCAACCAGGATCCATCTCTTAACAGCGCATGGGTCCATGACTATTCCACAACATCCAAACACATGAGGCTTTTGGAGGATCTTCTGGATCCACACCGTAACACTCAGCAACTTGTCCAGGCCAGTAGAAATAAAGATAGTGCAGATTGTCCTCCCCAGGGTTTCTTTTACGGAATCAAACTGTAGGGCATGTTTTCTTTTTGCTTTACAAAGCACACCGTGTCTTAGTTGTTTCCCAGTGAAGATGTTTCTACTTTAAGAAGTTATCTTTCTCAAGGGCTATGGGGAAAATTAACCAAGACTTCAAACAGGAGGGGCAGCACTCTCCCTTTACTTTCTTACCTCCCAGCCCCCTTCTACTAGCAACTTTCTTGAACTGTGCATTTTATTTGAATATTTGAGGGAAAGAATATATTTATATTAAAACAAGCATGAATAGATTATGGAGTTAGATGCAAAATTCACATGAATTTTTAAGATAGAGCAAGAGACTTAAAAGAAATTTCATATCTGCTGCTCCAGGGCATGCATTTGCTCTTGTTAGGGATACTTCAGCAGAAAAGTTTGAGAAATTATGATGTGGGCCCTGGTGAGCCACCCAGGGCTCCACTGCTAGTGGCTGAAGGTGTGAGGACTCGCTCTGCAGGCAGCAGAGCAGAGTAGATGGAGCAAGGGCTGCTCTTGAGCTCAGCCCAGTGTAAGCCCCATAGGAGCTTCCTCTTATGTGCTGGGACACAGACCTCTTTAGGTCCAAATCACCAGTCCTGTGTTACTCGATGACAGACTCAAAGAGGTGAAGTGCTTTACATCACACAGCACAATCTAAATTTGGCTTTCTCACCCTACCACTTCCTGCAGCTTCTGACAAGCTGTGTTCAAACTTCCCACCTTCTGGTCTTCTCCATCTCTAGGATGGCAGGCCCCAGAGATCCAAGGCCAACTCCACTTGGTGGAGACCATAAGGCCCTGAGCTGGATCCAGGTATCTACTGTTGTACTTTCTTGGTCTAACCCACTTCCACTGGCCACCCCAGTTCATGATCCCTTCCCTAACAGGATGGTCTCAACCACTCTAACTCCAGGATAAAGCAACTCCACAACTGTTCCAGAGACAGGTGATGAGTTTCAGCTAGCTGTGTCTGACTTCAAAGACAAAGAGGACTCTTGTGCCTCCAGCAACGATGAGGCTCTGGTGTCCTGAGAGGAAAAGCTCAACAGCCTGTGTGGCAAAAGGAGATGTGGTTCCCATCTCCACTCCACAGCAAAAACTGCCTTTGGGGAGCTGAGCTGCTCCAGATACACACATCCTTCCCAGGGAAAGAGACTAGGAGTTCCATCTGGGTCCTTCATGTGCCCCAAACTCTGGGCACCAAGTAGTGACATCTCCCACCAGTTCTTCACTGCAGCCCAGAAAGGACTGACTTGGGGACTTCACAGGTTCCTTCTTATCACCAAAGAAGCGAGAGAAAGACATGGATACTACCCTGGGGTGTGCATGGGTGGACAGGAAGAGGCTCTGGCCTTTCTTACTCCCAGATTTTGCTTTCTGTTTCAAGTCTACATCTTTGAGTCACAAACATTTTAGAAGGAACAGTGAGAAACAAGGCTGCTTGAGAGGAGAATGTTCTGAATTCTGATAAGTCATTTTCTCTCTAGAAGGCAAAAACATTGCTTCCAGGCTCCAATTTAGGCTCTGCTTTTGTCTACCTTTGTTCTTTTTGTGCTCTTCCCCCTCCAGGTGAAGCTTGCTAGGTATAAAACTCTGCAGGTGCTTCAGAGCCAAATGGAGCTTGCGGGTGATGGGATAACACCAGTGGGAAGACTTAGCAGCAGCTCCCCTGACACGCCTGTACTTACTGACCGGCCACTGATTACGTATGGTGCACCAATAGTACAGATTGTCCTCCCCAGGGTTTCTTTTAGGGAATCAAACTGTAGAGCATGTTTACCTTGTGCTTCACAAAGCATATCATGTCTTAGCTGTTTTCCAGTGAAGATGTTTCTACTTTAAGAAGTTATCTTCCTCAAGGGCTATGGGGAAAACTAGCCAAGACTTCAAGCAAGAGGGGTGGCACTCTCCCTCTACTTTCTTACCTCCCAGCCCCCTTCTCCTAGCAACTTTCTTGGTGCTTTGGATGGAGTGTGGCTCAAGAGGGACAAAATACCTACGCTCTTCATTTTAAAATCTAATGGGGATGGGACCCCTCCCTCCCCAGCTCCTACCAAAAAACAAAAGTCTGAAGTGCAACTGAACATTTGGAGGAGACAGCAAGATACTGTGGACACGTGTGAAGAGGATGTCTCCTGGCTAGAGACAGGAGACAGAGTCAAAATCCTTCTCCCACGAAGTGACACTTAAGATAAGACCCATCTGCAAAGTGGAAGAAAGAGGAGAGCAGCGACCTACACTCCAAACTGAGGGTCACCATGCGTGGAAAGCCTAAAATGGCAGAATGTGACTAAGGAGTTTAAGCTATCTCGAGTCTCAGGAGGGGCTGTAGGTGAGAGCATGAAGAACACGATAACCAATGAGAAGCAACTGACATGGTTATAAAAGGAAAAGACGCAAGCAGTCTGGGTGTTTAAAGGCTCATGCTGGCTGTTGTGGGCAGAATGGAGCTGAGCACGTGGGAAGCCATTCAGGGACACATTGAAGGGCTACTGCCCTTGTCCAGGTGAGCGACAGTGATGGCTGTACCAGAGCTGTAGCAGAGAAGGAGGCAAGGGGACCCACCACGGACATGGAAGAAGCCAGGTGAAATTTGGGGTTTGCTGTGTGCAGTGAGTGTGAGAGTCCAGGATGAATGACTCCCTTAGAGTTCTCTTAGGATTCCCAAAGTTACGTAGCAACTTCCTGAAATGCTCAACATGAGCACCCACAAGAAAACCTAAAACAACCAGTCTGCTTTATGACAAATCCATTCCTCTCACATGGACTCGTCCACTGGAATGATGGCGAAGTTCCCTTGGAGCAGAAGTCAGCAGAGCCACGTTTGAGGGTTCTAACTGTAAGTCAACCTCTTTCTGTGTCTGAGTGAGCTCAGAGCTGTACCTTCTGCCCGTGTGGCAAGCAGGTAGGTAGCATCTGGCCAGGCCCAGGGCTGAGCTCCCGAAGGAAACAGCTCTGCCTCTCAGGCAGTTCTCCAGCCCCTTGACTGGGGTCCTGTCAGCCTAGCCTTCCATGCGTAAGTGAAGAGCCCAAATTCAAAACGCCATGACACCAGGCTCCTTCCCTGTGCTTTTCTACCCTTTAAATGCAAATACATCAAGACTGTTGGTTTGCTAAGCAGAACACCCACTGCCCATCTAGTCCTGTGCTGAAAGTTGCTTAAGGAACTCACAAATGGTGACCTGCAATGACCCGATTTCCATGGTTTCCTGCCTCCCTTTCCCATGTGTCTACATGCCCACATGTCTCCCTGGACTCGGGACAGTCTCCCTTCCTCTACCTCCTCCATCTCAGTTTTTGCCTTACTCTCTCTCCTCCCCCTCACTATCTCATTTTCTCTCTAACTTCATTATTGTCTCTTTTCTGAAAAGATTTCTACTGTGAAGGAATTTTGTGGCCATTCCTGGCTCTCACCTGCTGAACTGCCAGCTCTGAGGGCACATTTTCTCTGAGTCTCACTCTACTTTTCCAGATTGAATGATCTTATAGTTGAATTCTATTCTCCTAAAAAAAAGAAAAAGAGTTGAGGTCCTAATTCCAGTATCTTAAAATGTGATATTATGTAGAAACAGGGTAGTGAGGATTCATTCAGTTCCTTAAGAAGTCGTCCTGGAGTAGAGGACACCACTGGTGTCCCTATGTAAGGGCAAAGATACATGTGGAGAATGCCATGTCACAATAAAGGCAGATGCTATGCAACTTGTGATGATTAATTAATCTTGATTACCAACTTGATATTGGCTTGACAGACACCTAGGTGATTAGTAAAGTATATGTTCTGGGTGTGTGTAGAATGGTTCTGGGGCTGTGATCTTGGGAAGTGTGTGCAGTCCTTGTCCATTTCCTCTCTGACGCTTCCTCTGTGCTCCAAACACCACGAGCTAAGCAGCTCCACGCTGCATGTACTTCCACGTGCTGTTTCTGCCTGGGAGCCACCATAGCCCGAAGCTTTCAAAATTATGAACCAAAATGAACCTTTTCTTCTGTAAGTTGAGCACATCGGGTGTTGTGCCCCAGCAATAACAGTAGGCTGAGAAATGCAGTAGGTTGCTAGCTAGCACCAGAAGCTAGGAAGAAGCAAGAAAATGTTTTTCTCTACAGGTTTCAGAAAGAGTTAGAGCATGGCCCTGCCACACCCTGAGTTCAGGCACGTGGCCTCAGAACCGTAAGATAAGAAGTTTCTGTTGTCCCAAGCCTTCCATTGTGTATGTTAGTAGGGCAGTTTTGCAAAGCCAGTACAATTGCTACCAAAAGTAGCCCAGGATTTACCTTCCAAGGTCTGCTTCCATCAGCAATGAGCTTTTCTAAGAGAAAAATCTTCTTGGTGCTGATAAGGATGATGTTTCCACAAGTGAAACAACTCTCTGGATACTTGTACAGTGGGACTCATGGAGCTGGAAGAGGTTTGTTGACCCTCACTGTCTTCCTGTAGTTCCCCTCCCCCATGTTCTTTCCCCACAGCACCTAATTACCTCCTAACACACTGGATAATATTACTACAGGTCATGTGTATTGCTTGTTGCCTGTGTTCCTCCATCTAAACTGTAAGCACCATGAGGGCAGGGCTTTCTTTTGCTCACCGAAGAAAAGTAGGCAGTCAATAGACTCTGGCCAAATAAATAGCTAAATGAGGTCTGTTCTGCCCTTGCCAACATGAAGAAGTTAACATCTTTGTTCCAGCAGGGGCTGGGGACAGGGTTGTGGGACTGGAATCAATGAATGTAGCTATGATCATGTACTGAAGAATAAAATTTTCTACAAAAGGTAATTTCTCATTTGTCTGAGAAATTCAGGTTTGAGATATAATGAGGGCATGATCTACTTTGGTTCTGGTTCATCTTATAATAGCAAGTTATCTGCTGCTTGAGGACCTCACAAGTTTGATTCTCAGTGTGATCCCATCTGGAGTGACAGAGCCCACCAAATGGTTACTGTCTGTCCCTCTAGCATGGAGTATCCCAGGGCCATATTATTCATCATACCCAAGGGATCTGATCATTCCACACTGGAACAGCAAGACTGAACAAGAGCTCTGTAAGTAGTTCATAAGCTACACATTTGAAAGCCAAAGTGTTCTACCTACTTCCACCTCTGACCAGTACAGCTCTCTGCCATTCAAGGAGCCCTGTGATTATAAGGCACGGCTAAGACAAATCCTACATACATGAGCAAGTCTAAGGCAGCAAAAGGTGCCATGGAATTGGGCAACACGGAAGAGCTTTTGGATTTCAGAGAAAGATTTAGCACAGTGAGAGGAGGGGATGGTGGCAGATGTCAAGGGACCTAGAACTAGCCTATGAAGTGAAGGGAGACATGAGAGGCCATTCATGGAGGTACAGCGTGACCAAAACTGTGAGCAAAGACTCAGATGTCAGACTGTATTTAAAAGACAGCCACGAGCAGAGAGTGCACTAACCAACTAATAATCCCAGGATAGACAGTGCCAAAGCGGGTGGTACTTAGACCTTGTCACCTAGGAACACATGTGTCCTGGTGCCAAGCAAGATGCAGAAAGTTCTAAGTTAAAGAGGGAAACATCAGTCTTTCACCTACTTGGATAAATAACATACTGATAGTTTGTTAATGGGCACTTCAAATGAAATACAGTGACAGAGGTAATATAGCAATAGTCAAGTTATCATTAAAAATAACACAAAGTGGTTTTTGTCATCATTGGGCCAGAAATACTATTCTCTTGAGAACTGACATCATCTGCAGGCTGGGAAAGGGATTTCTTGCTCTCTGAATGGTTTGTCCTTGTGTGCTCCCTGGTATCGCAGGGTGGTAGACTATTTAGGTGGCTGACCAGGGAAACAGAGTAGAGTTGCTTCAGCACACACTCTCTGGTGCTGGGAGTGGACAGGGAAATTTTACTGAAGAGGATGTGACTGGGGAAGAGAATCAATGCCATACACATTATCATGTGACAGTGTTAGTATGTCATTGATTTCTGAGAAAAGGTGACCTAAGTTAGCATGATGGGATAAATGAATACATGTCCTAAACACTAGTAAACCCACGTGTTCATAGTAGCAATTGCTTTCTGTTGTAGTGAAAATAATAGGCAAATTAAGGACGCGCTGTGGAAGTTGTTGATGGTGTAGATATTACCCCGAGGTGGAAAATAAGGCTGCAAATAGACTGAATAAATTGCAGGTTTAAGTTTTTTTCCTATTGAAGATCATCAAGACCTTGCTGAGTGGATTGCTTTCATTTTCCTAGATTTACCTCATCCATCTCCCTTTTCAAGTTGATGTGTTTAATTGCCGTGAATCTCTGGGTCCTCTCTACCTTCAGGACAGAACTTTGAAACCCCGTTTGATCATTAGGTGCCTCTTTTGCCACTTTCTGGCTGTTTCAGGTCCTCCTGTGGGACAAAGTGAGCCAAATGTGTCTATTGCCTTTGTCATTTGTATTGTTGGTGCCTCTTCAAGTAGACAGAGATAGGGTTTTGAAACAGGGAATGGAATGAGCTTGAGGGGCCAGTGTACTGAGTCCCATCTGAAAGATGTGTGTAGACTGCTTAGCACAGTACCTGGCACGAAGAAGCAACCGAGCAACACCTGCTATCCTCCTGGCATGACCAAAGAGCTGTGAAGGAGTGAAGGGGCGAGGGGAGACAGGTCATATGTAGAGCCAGGCTACATAATTCAACTATAAATTGTAGATACAACAATGAACAGGTACTGTTCTGCAACGGCCATGGAATTGCTCCCAGGGGTCTGTCCATCAGTACATCAATCTCTTGCCCCAGTTCAAGGGAATAACAGAAGATAAGGCTGCTCTCCTCCCTCTAGGCTCTGCCCTCCATCCTCTCTGTGAGAGTGGCCCATAAAGTAAGAATGGTTGTAAGGTTGAAAGGAACATACTGTTTTACAATGTGGCTCTTAGATACATGTTATCTACATGTTTACTACTCAACTCATGATTTATCCTTACATAGGCAAAGAGAAAAGTAGGCACTATGTTGGACATTTTGAGAGATGGCATATTTCTGTAACGTGGCTTATGAACTCTACACCCTAAACTGTTTTCACTGCCTGGTTTCAAGGATTTTAAAGAGTAATTTTGACAACATGTAGTTGTACTTCATGTACACCTCCAAGTCAGACTTCACAGACTATGTGAAGACACAAACCAGCCATCATAATCTTGGGACCCCCCCAGCGTGTACTGAGCAGCCCCTTTCAGCCTGGTCCCCACCCTGGAGTTGAAGCAGTGTGCACTGGTAAGAAGGAAGTAGGTCTTTCTTTGCTAATCGTTTCCAAGTCCTGCAAGAAGGAAGCTTTGTGTTTGTCCCTTTCCATACATAATGGACCAAAAAATTCCAGATAAATGAGAGTTGGAAGTCAGCTCACAGGTGTGGGGCAGTGATGCTGGCAGGGCTGTGCCTCAGCCCTGGGTCACCGGGGAACTATCCCTCATCTTTCCTTTTAGGCAGGTTTCATTTGAAGCTGCAAGAACTGGTGCCAAGCTCGGCTTTGTCTTTTCATTGTGGTTGTCTCCAGACAGGGTTCAAATGCACCTGCAAATGATCAGACCTGTCAGTGGAGTAAATCTCCATACATGATTGAAAAGAAATCAAATTCCAGAGTCCTAATTTCCAAAATACTAATTTCTACAATTGTCTCATGAATGTTCCATATCTCCTCACCCATCATAATCTCACCACAGAGACTTGCTCTGGGGTGTAAAAATCTCCTCAAGCCAAAAAAGAGGAAAGGGATATGTTGGTTTCAGGGGGACTCTTCAATGATTCATCAAGGCCTCTTCCCCCCCTCAGGACTTCCTGTCTTTCCCCGGCTCATACGTATTTCTGTCAAGGGTGATGCGTGGCCCACATTGAGATACTCTAAATTTAGAACAACTAAAGCAGTATAAGTTAGTGATGATGGAATTTTTTACATGATTTCTTTCAGAATCTGTCTGCATTATTCAGTAATTAAAACTTATTTTATCAAACCGGGTCATGAAATATTTATGCCAATTATAGCTAAGCCTCAGCTTACTTCATCTTATGAAATGTTTAATCTTTTATAACTTCTAACAAAAATAAACTTTTAAAATAAGGATAAAGCATTTAGATGTCAACTTTAATTCATGCAATGAAGTATACAGCTGTTTAAAATTGTGTTAGGAAGTACTTGAGTGAAAATGTTTGGAAACCATAGTCCAAGGAATCTCACATTCCCCACTGTTGGACCTCAGTCACACAAGCTTCTCCCCTTTCCTAGAGCTCTGCTGTCCAACAAGCAGCCACTGGTCATTGGTGGCTAGTAAAACTTTACTTAAATTTAAAAACTTAATGTCTTAATCACATTGATCACAGTTCAAGTGATAAGTAGCCACACAGAGCTGGTCACTGTTGTGTTTGACTGTGTAGATACACAGAAATTCTATAATCACAGAAAGATCTATTGTACAGCACTGGCCTGAAATTCCTGGGAAGTGACAAGACCTTGAAGGGTAGGTGCAAATCCAGGTAAAGTTGTGTCTGGTCAAAAATTCTAATCTTTCAATCTTTTAAAAAAAATATGAAAACCCATGATGTAAAATTCAGAAAAACTGCAAAGCATACATCTTTTTCTGCCTCTTTCTCCAGTGGCTCAGTTCTTCTGTCCAAAGATGTCCTACTCAAATGCAAGTATAAGTGTGCGCATCTCTGTGGCAATTTCAAAATATGACCACAAATCTTCTTTGACATTCCTCACATACAGAAGCAAGGGTTGTGCACCCCCTCTTGGATCTGGATGGAAGTTTGACTCAGTTACCCACGGCAATATGGCAAAACTACCATGTGACTTCAGACAAGGTCATAAAAGGCCACAAACCTTCAGTTTCTTTGTAGTTTTAGGGTCTGGAGCTACACATGGAAAGTCTGACTACTGATAACCACAAAGCTAGAGAGGCCACACATCAGCACTGGGTCAGGTGACCTCCCTGCTGGCCCATTCATTCTTTAGCCACAGCTGTGAAGGTTCCAGACTCAAGAATGAAGAAGCCATCTTGACTGGTTGCCTGTGACTCATGGGAAGATTTTTAAAGTTTGATTAGGAAGTCTAGAAAAACTCAGTAATAAATACTTAGAAAACCAAGCAACAAAAAAATGAGGCAAACAGGAACCCCGAGACAATCATATTTGACTCATAAAAGATTAACACTCTGTATGGTTCAGCAGAGAGTACTTTCAGTCATAGTAATGCTGACACAAAACATTGATTTAGCCAAAACTGGTGATAAACTACATTGGCAGACTGGAATGGGGAAAACAGGCACGTGGAAGGTACGGGGAGTAATAGAAAGTTTCTAAAATTGAAGGAGCTAAAATTCGTTGTATTATTTAGAAGCGCAGATTCAAAATACAGAAAATAAACAGACGGGCAACATTGAAGCACATGTGTTCACCAGCAGGAATGATCCAACAGAGAGGAAGACGTGGCTGGGGAACAATGGGATGACAAGGGGAGACCACGCAGGGTACCCGTGGCATGATGGGCCTTTTTTAGGAGTCATGGGCCCTCTGAACAAAGGGAGGAGTCTGGCAAGAGTAAATGCGCATTTAGGCCTAAGGCAGGAGAATAGGGTACACACAGGATAGTGCCTCTGGTCAATGAAACCTGGGGGGAGTTAGTAAGCTGCAAGTACAAGGGAAGCGCTCTGTAAGTTTTAAGGATAAAAAAAGGTATGACAAAGTACTTAATAGAATTATGTAAATTCTTCTTTTAACAGAGAAACATAGCAATGTTGCATGGCAATTTCGAGCGACTCTCTGAGAGCTGGGACTGGGAACTTAAAGTGGAAGCAGACTGGTTGCTTGACTTTCCAGAGTAACATTAAGCAGCTTGAATGCAGGCCCAGAGAAATGGATATCCAGGCCTTCCAGTGCTTCATAGGAAGTGATGCTGGAAGGTAAGGGACTCTGAGGATGAGGTTTTGAAGGGAAGCGTTTACAGTGATGAGCCAGAAACCCTAAGTTGAAGATGAATGAATTTAGAAAGTGCTAACTCCCAGCCATTTTGAAACCCATTATTCTCTTATTTCCTCAAGCACTTAGCATTTTTGAAACCTTTGGTTTTAGGGTATTTGTCTGTCTTCCCCAGTAGAATGCAAACTACGTGAGAATGGGGAACTTATCTGTTACTGTATCACTATGGCCCCATATCTAGATCGGAGCCTTGTGCATAGCAGGCTACTGAACAATTATCTGTTAATAAATTATCCTATCATAAAGAATGATGGAGTAGAGGCTAGAGGAATGGCACAGTGGTTAAAGTGCCTTGCCTTACAAGCACAAGGCCCTGAATTTGATACTCCAGCACTCCATAAGGTGGGTGTGGTGATGCATGCCTGTAATCCCAGCACTTGGGAGGCTGAGGCAGGAAGATTGCTATGTGTTCAAGGCCAATCTGGCCACATAGTAAGTTCAGGACCAGCCTGGGCTATAGAGTGAGAACCTATTTCAAGAAAAAAAAAAATGATGAAGTAAGTTCTGCTATTTCTTAAATTGTGATAAGCATACAAGTTATTTAGGAGGTTTGTTCAAATGCAAATTTTGCTTGTTGGGTCTAAGATAGGACCTCAGATTCCATATTTCTAGCAAGTTCTCCATGGCAGGGTATTTCTGGACCACAGAAATCACTACAAATAGCAAAGTTTTACATTGAGCCCTTGGGTCTGTCTCTTATGATCTCAAACAGTAGTCCTTTAGTGGTTTCCAGACAATATTCCAAATGTCTACTTACATCTGTAATGATTGTATTTGAAATATTTTTTGGCCAGGAGCAAGAGAAGTTTTCCTGAACCAGCTCTTCTTGGAAAGAAGAGGAGTTTGGACTCTTTCCAAAAATCATAAAATAATAAAAATGATCATCCTAAGGAAGACACTGCTTTAAAAGAAGCCAAGTTTTACTGAGAACAACTCAGCAGAAACTAGCATCCAAGTTTCCAAATTAACTTTTTTTAAAAATCCAGATCATTGCTTTCTCTGGTGAATTTTCTAAGTAAAAAGTAAGGAATAGTGCAAATATGCTCCCATGCAAATTGCTTTCTTGCAATGCCAATAGGACACAGCTGAGGGTCCAGAATACACTTTGCCTCTTTTGCCACAGTTTGAATATGTCCCCAAAGTTCCTGCATTGGAAACTTAATCCCAAAGTCACATGTTAATGGTATGTGGAAGTGGGGCCTCTAGCAGGCGATTTGGAGTAGATGAGGTCATAAGAGTGTCCTCCCCTTCCCCCTGCTGGATAGCTTCATGGTTTTACCAGAAGAGGAAGAAGAGACCTGAACTGGCACACCAGCTGTCTCACTGTGTGGTGCCTACCACATGCTGCAAGGCAGCAAGCAGCCATCCTCTGATGCCTGCACCAACGACCTCCAAAACCATGTGCCAAATAAACATCTATTTATTATAAATTACCTGGTGTCAGGTATTTTACTATAGCATCAGAAAATGGACTAAGATATCCTCTTTACTACCCACCTGCCACAGGTTGGCAGTTAGCTGGGGAGATAGCAAGGGAGAAATATTAGAACTGTGTTATCAAAACACTCCATAACAAATACTCTCATGGAAAACCATAAACACTAGGCAAACGCTTGTCAGAATACATTGCTAAGGAGTGACAATTCATATCCAGTACAGAGTTCTGTATCAAAAAAAAAAGTAGGTGTTACTTGCTTACACAGACATAGATTAGAATTTCTGATGGCAGGAAATTGTGTGCCTCTCCAAGGTCCTTCTGTATGCAGCATTTCTCAAGCTTATTGAATCTAAGAGTATTATATAGAACGAGTATTCCATAGAGCTAAACTTGGGAAAGGTCCTTGGATGAAGTCAGCCTCTATTCAAGCAGTTCTAAGACAGGAAGGCTAAGAAGAGCGATGATACAACATAGGGAAAGGCAGGTGTCTTAGTTACCATTTTGGCACTGTGACTCAATACCAGACATCCACAACTTAGGGAGGACACCAGTTTCAGAAAGTCTCGGTCCTTTCATGGTGGGCATCTAGAAAGTGGTGGAATCACATGGTGGGGCTGCAGCTAGAGCCAGAGTCGGAGCCAGTGCCCTGGGAGGCAAAGATCCTCACAACAGCATGGCAGAACAGAAAGAAGTCAGGAAGGAAGGCTGGAACCTGCACACGCCCCTCCAGATCAAGCCCCAAGTGCCCATCCTTTGGAGCCAGGCCCCACCTCCCAACCTTACACAGTATCCATAGGAACATGAGGATTTGGGGACACTCCAGATCCAGGACATGACAGTAGGTGTTTCGTTTACAGCCCCTCACTCAGCCTCTTGCTCAACAGGCCCTTCTCAACTGGAACACCTCACGGCACCTCTGTTCCTAATTACACTGCCTACTCCCTGTCTTCACTCTCCAGTGCTGTCTTCATTCCAAGCTTTGTTGAAAGACTAATGGAATCACCCATCAGGGTGAAATAATTTAATATTCTCCCTTAAACGTTACTCTTTCATAAAGGGTTTATGGATCAGAACTATTTGGCCCAAAAGAATGACTCTGTTAGATAATCAGGCCGGTGGAAGTTGTTTTTGATCAAAGAATCTATCTACACCTCTTCTATTGGTTCTGGAATTAAGACACAGTTGGCCCAGCCCAAGTGCTATTAATATCTTTGTCTCTTTAAGCCCTCAACCAGCTCTCTTCAAACTGACAAGCCGACACATACCTGGTGCAATTCCAAGTAGTACTTTACAGATGGAACATAGTTTTTAGCTTTGTTGAGTAAAGATCAATTTTGTCCCATATGCTTTGTTTATGGGATACTTCTGAATCAAATTTCTTCTTTTTTTTTTCTTCCTTTGAACTGCATTCACTTTGATCTGGTAACTATGCATCTCTCACCGCACGCACAATAAACAGCAGGGCAGAGGGTGCACAGCACAAGCACAGGCTGGGCGAGTTTGCAGCCATGTTTTCAGGATTTGGATAAAATATAACCTGGAAAGGAAAAGCTCTGGATTTGTTTGCTTTTCAGAATTTGTTTTGTTTTTTACAATCTATGGGATATTCAAGGAAAACACCTCATCTAATACCTCCATGCCAAGGGCCTATCATGTAACCATTTCAATAGCTGCCTAATGGCTTAATTATCCCCATTGTTACACTGAATTATTAATTTTTAAACTTATTGCTATCTTGTTGGCTTATTGCTGTCATTCTGATGTCCTTGACATGGTGGTTGACTATAAGTCTTAGGTATTTTGTTCGACTACTATTTTTCAACCTCATGTGAGCACTTACATATCACGAATTTTTTTAGACAAGATTTTTGGAAGTTGTTCTAAGGTCATAGGATATTTCAAACCATTTGATCATCTACACCTGAAAGCAGTAACATAAGACACATCTAATCCTCCATCAGGTTAGGCTCGCAGCCACGAATGACCCAGCTCAAAACAACAGATGTGATACAGAAATGCCTCTCTCCATGACAGGAAGTAGAAAGGACCACCTTCAGGGCTGATAGAAAGCAATGACTCGACACCCGGCTCAAATTGATGGCAATACAGGGGCTAGAACTAAAGCACAGCAGTTAGAGTGCTTGCTAGGTGAGTTCTGAGGCCTGGAGTTGTATTCCCAGTACCATATAAGCTGGGCATGGTCACGCCTGTCATCCCAGCACTTGGGAGGCTAAGGTAGGAGGAGTGCTGTGAGTTCAAGGCCAGTAGGGACTACACAATGAGTTCAGGACCAGCCTGGACTACATAGCGAGGTCCTGCCTCATAAGACAAACAAAAAAAGGTGCTAGCAATAGAGCTACTGCAGCGGTAGACATGGTGTTTATCTGTGTTGGTGCTCAGAAAAAGAACAGAACAAAATGATCTCTGCCTGTGGTTCCGTCACATGGTGTCTCAGCAGTGTTCAAGTTTCCCTCTGAGGTGGCTACAGTTAGGAATGTCCGTTCTTGGAACAAGCACTGGCAAAGAAAACAGGATTGCTTGGACAAACCAGGACCAACTCCTGGACCTGGGGGTGGTTCAGTTTGCCCTCGGACCTACACTACACGTGGGTGAGGTGGACACCCCCTGTCAGGCTCTTGGCTAGAAACACACATGTATTATGAAACTGGTCAATGTGAGGAGAGTTAAGATTATTTGCAGAAGTAAAGATCAAGGTGGAAAACACACACACACAAAATGCCACAGCACACTCTCCAAAGCTAGTACTAACGGAGCATACCATTATTATCTGTGTTAGTTTCCTGTGACTGCCATAAAAAAATAATTGTAGCTTAAAACAACACAGGTTGATTCTCTCACAGTTCCAGAAGCCAGAAGTCTGGAACTCCCTCTAGAGGCCCTAGGAGAGAATCTACACTTTGCCTCCGGCGGCTCCTGCTGGCTGTTGGCTTTCCTTGACTTGTGGCCACATCGGTCTCTGCTTCCATGGTTGCGTAGGCACCTATTCTGCATGTTCAGTCTCCATCTACCTCCCTGTTTTAAGGACATCTGTCACAGGATTTAGGCTCCACTCAGACAATCCAGCATAATTTCATTTTAAAATCCTTATTAGTCATAGCAGCAGAGCCCTTTTTTCAAAAATAAAAAGTCACTCACACAGGCTCTGGGGATTGGAATGTTTCTAGGCGCTACCACCCAGCCCGCTCCCCAGCATTAAGGCAAGCAGGGAATGAGGGTGGGAGCAGAGTAGAGGGGCACGCTGGGAGCACGGAGGGACTTCTGGAAAGGGCTGCCTTGCAGCCAGCCCGGTGGGGGGCAGAGAGACAGGGCAGCGTGCTGGCCCCATGCTCTGCCCTTCTCTGATCTCCTGCTGCTCTCCCCTCTGAGCCAAACCCACCCTGAGACTTTGATGTAGTCCGTAGTCTGACCTTCCTCCCAGTTCACAAAGTGGAAAAGGGGCTGGAGGCGTGGCTTAGTGGTTAAAGCGCTTGCTTAGCCAGCACTAAGTCAAGTGGTGAGTACTGGAGTTCAATTCCCCAGCACCACATAAAACAGGTAGGATGGTGCATGCCTGTAATCCCAGCACTTGGGATGCTGAAACAGGAGGATTGCTGTGAGTCCAAGGCCAGCCTGGGCTCCACCATGAGTTCAGGAACCAGCCTGGACCACTAGCCGAGACCCTGTCTCAAAAAAAAAAAAAAGATTTTTTTAAATTTTAAAAAAAGGAGAAGAAAGAAATGGCAAGTGGCCTAGGGGAGCAAAAGGAAGACACAGAGTAACACCAGAGCAGAACTGAAGCTTGGACAGCAAGAAGGAAGGGGTGATGCCCGTAGACAAGCCCGACCAGCCCTTTGCGCCTGCCCGCTACTCTCTGACACTTTACACAGAACTGCGAGTTCACATGCACAGAATGCCACCATTTCAAATAAACAATTATTGGCCTCTCTGTTCACCAAAACAAGGCATTGTGATTACAGAAAAAATCAGAACATATAGAAAAATGTGAAGAAGCTAACAGAACCCACAATGCTCCTGCAGATAACCAGGTCCCTCCAGGGTTCCAAGCTTCTAGCACAGATGTGTGTATCAAACAAGATAACCACACTCTATCTCTTCTTGGTTTGTTTTGTGGTAATGGATCAAGCCCGGACTCTGCACTGAGCCACATCCCAACCCCATTTTTGTTTTTGATTTTGGGACAGAGTTTGTTAAGCTGCTAAACTGTTCTGTCTGGGCTTGAATTTGCAATCCTCCTGCCTCAGAGCTCACCCAAGTGCTGGGATTACAGGCTGTGCCACCAGGACCAGCTTCTCCTGTTCACAATTCTTTCTACAAATATCTCGTATTTCCCTATATACTTACATATTCTTAGAGAGTAATGTGATTCATAAGGTCCCCTAGTGTTCTTACAGGGCTGTACCATATTTTCCAGGACTTCGTGTTTGCAATCAGCTGGGCCCCACCGTTGCCCTGACCCTGGAGAGAGGTCAAGCTGCCAGCTCCCCAGACCCTGATGATGCCTGACTTGTCATCTTGGAATCCGGCCCAGCTCAGGGGGGTTGGCTTCCTTTCCAAAGGGCCAGGAATGGGGACAGGACTGGAGCGGGGCTAACTGGTCAGCTTTCAGGCTCGCTGTCTTCCTTTCTCAAATCTGCTCCCACTGCCCTTGACGTGCTCCCCCAGGAATTCTGGTGCACCCAAATTACCTCCTGGCTGGCCAACAGCCCCACTTATGACACCTCAGAAAAGGGGGCCAATGAATTGGGGGCCTGTCCCACTTCACTCCCCTTCCCACCAGTGCTCCTCCTCTGTCCACCACACTAGCCATATCTTGCAGAAGTTCCCAAACAGACTTCCTATTGTACACTAAGGTGTTTTCAGTTTAATGTCATTCCTGCTCTGAGTTTTTGCAACTGTCTGAAACAGCTTCTTAATATCCTAGAAGAATGAGTTTCAGGAACTTGAGGGGAAAAGCAAAAAGCTTGGATGAAGTCCTAGAGTCTGCATTGAGACTTGTCCCAAAGATGATTCCTTGATATTCGGGGGAGATACTAGAGAGTCCTGGGAGGCCAAGGAAGGCTGACTGTCCTGGTGTCACTCTAATAAACCTCAGCCTCCCTATTTCACTCCTTGTGGGGAAGCACCGGGCCACTGCGTAGCCCAAACAGGGACCAGCAACACTCGCTCTATGCCCAGAGGTGTCCACGGCAACCTAGTGAAGACTCGGGTTTCAGAGCCCTTTCTTCCCAAAATAACTGAACAAACTCAGGACCTTGCACAGCTGGGAATCATTAACTAGGAATCAAAGGGCAGCATCAAGGGGAGGCAAGGCCTCAAGCTGGCCCAGAAACATCGTGCTTGGCCTCAGGAGTTGATGAATTAGCCTCAAGGCAGAGCTAAGGGGTGCCAGCTGGACATAATAGATACTCTACACAGTGCTGGGCTGGGGAGGGTGCACAGCCTCTAGGCACCATCGCCAGGACAGGGTGATGGAAAGTGCCCCTGGAGCAGGGGAACACTGGCCCTTGATCCCTTGGGCACTTGTTTTTTTACAAGATTCAAGGGCACTATCTTGACTTGGAAGCCTCACTGGGCCTCTGAAGAGGTCAAAAGAAAGCTGACCCCACACAGACTCCTAGCAGAATGAGGACTGCTCAGGAGGTCCTAGTCAGAGCTAACACCAGGCAGGAAGCCAAGCCTATTTCCTAGGGACTCTGTGTGGTCCTGTGAGGACTCAGAAGACAAAGAAGTCTTCAGTGAAACCTGTTTGTACTCTCAGAAAACTAAGTAATTTCTTGATCCAACTGATGGTACCATTCTGCTCAACTGGATGCCTGTGATAGTTTCAGATGCTCTCAGAGGACAGAAATCCTTTTCTGGTGGTAGCTGCCTCATCTTTGGCCCTGCCTGCGATGGCTAAGCTGCCCATCCCAGCACCTCTCCACAGAACCCTCTCTGAAGCCTGCCTCCCACTGACACAAATAGTATCCTTCTTTTCCCAGAGACTGGCCTGAGCACAGAAAAAAAAATGTACCTTGCTGTCTCTCCAGCATTCCTCAAAGGTCCTAGGCTCTGAAAGGACTCTGAGCAGCTGAGATCAGCCCCTCCTCAGGCTGCTCAGGTCGGAGATCCTGAGAGAGCTGAGAATGTGCTGTTACAGGCCAGACTTCCGGCCCCACAGGCCCTTTGACCTTCAGTAATTACAGCTTAGGAAATGATTGGCTCCCCATCTAGAAATTGGAGATAATGAGCCTCAACTTGGGGCTATTGAAGGCTTAATTGATTCATGGTGGCTAAGTTGAAAGCAATCCTGGCCTGGAATTTGGGGAGACTGCTCTGTGGACAAGGTAAAGGACTGGCTGGCCAGCCTGGAGCTGCCCGGCCTGCAGGAGCAGCCTCCCATCTCTCTCAGCCCTGTGCCCCAACCCAAGTTCTCCTCTTCCTCCAGATTCTTCAGTCTTCCTGAGCTCTTCTTCTAGAACATTCTGCCTGGCGTGGGTGATCTGTTCTCTCTCAGACCCCTCCTCAGGCCCCTTTCCTCACCTGGGATGCCCACCCATATTTTCTTGTCTGGTTCACTTGAATCATGCCCTCCATATACATCCATGTTGCTCACATTGCTTACCATGTGCACCAGCCCTGACATCTCTCGTCTATGAAGTCCTGTAGACCAGCACTTTTCAAATGCTAATGTAGGTAGAATTCCGTTGAACTGTAGATTCGGACTCAGAAAGTCTGGGCTGGGACGTGAGACTCTGGGTTGTACCATGCCACCCAGATGGCGCAAATGTTGCTACTCTGAGTACCACCCTTCTCAGGCCAGACTATGGATTTTATGTGCTTTCCCATGTATAAGCCTGTTTCTTTCCAAATAAAATCAATACTTCCTTAATTCAAATGTATAAGGTCAACTTAACATTCACTTATAAAGTCAATTAATTAGGCTATTTGATTAACATAAAAATATAAAATTGAGTGTTATAGATGATTGCAGCTTTGTATCAGTTTCAGCTTACAAATTTATTTCTGGATTTTACTGAGATAATATTAGCACACAATTAATTGGAAATGTGAATTCTTTTTTGAGATAGCATCTCACTCTGTAACCCAGGCTGGTCCTGAGCTCACTATGTAGCACTGAAGTTGAACTCAGGTCCTTGCACTTCCTAGGCAAGAGGTGTGACCATTGTACTACTCCAGTTCTTAGAAATGAATTTTTTATGATAATTCACCTGGAAATTTTAGAATGTTCCTCATAATGAGTAATCTTTTTAGAAATATTCTCCTTTACAATCACTGCTCAAGGAAGATTCACTACTAGTTCTCCACAAAACTACCTAATTTGGTAGCACAATCAACTTTAATCCTTGGGTGGTTATGATGTCTTAGAATTTAGTGTGTGATAGTTTTCGACATATTTGTTTTATCAATATTCTTAAATAAAGTCTAATTTGCAAAGTAAAATTCAAACCAAGTTGAGTTACCCTAGAGCAGCTTTCTCTACCTCAGCACAATGGCTCTGTTGGGCTGGGTGATCCCTTGCTGGGGGTTTTGTCGTCCACACTCTAGGGTATTCTGCAGCATCTGGTACATGCCACTAGTTCATTCCCTTTCTTCTCCCTGGCATGACTAAGGGAACTGTGAAAGTCGAACTATCTTCAGACGTTGCCACATGTCCCCTAGAGAGCAAATCATTCCACCTGTGAGAACCATTACCCCAGCAGCCTTGTCCAACCCACAGCTCATGGGTAGTGTGTGGCCCAACACCTGTTTGTAAACTTCCTTTAAAAACTGAGGGGTGTGTTGCAAATTTTTTCATAACTCAATTATAGTAACTATATTAGATATTTTACATGCTACCCAGACAGTTTTTTTTTTTTTAACTCAGTGTAGCCTGGGAAACCCAAAAGTTCGGATATACCCATGCTATAGACACTAGTATCTGGGGTTTCCATGGAACACAGTTGCAAAACTATGATTTATGGCTTCACTTAGCACTTGGCATGTGCACCTTGTGTGGTTTCTCTTCATGGGACTGCAAACTCCTTGTAAGCATGATCAGGAGGAAAACTACTATGAATAATGACTTGTTCAGTGTGATACCCAACAAATGTTTGTTGGTTGATTGATACAGATTTAGCATCTGCCGTGGTGCCTTACATAGCTAATTTGAAGAAAAAAAAATAAGAAAAGGAATGGGACCATGTTTGAAAGCATGAACATATCATAAACATAAGTTGATAAAACTCCAAAGTACATTTATTCACTCAGATTTCCTCTGAGCCTATATTTTCCCAACCAAAAACAGGAACAATAAAGTTCCTTTCTCCTTTACAGAAAATGTCTTCCTTCTTATAGAATGGCTTTAGTTCAGCCTTTATTAACAGTGAGGATTTTAGCACTTAGTCTCGTTGAATCTCAATTTGCTCATCTGTAAACTAGAAATGATAATATTCATTTCATAAAACTGTTCTGAGAATCAAATGAGGTAACAGGTAAAATTCTTAACCACCCTATAAAGTCACTAAGGAAACATTTAGTAAACATTAGTTGTTTGTTCTGCCTTTGGGATATCTTTAAATATTCCCTCTCTAACAAAGAGGAAAGGCAGCAAAAATAATATTAAACAACAGATAAGCTAAATATCTTTCCATCAGCTGTGGGAAGAGCTTTTCACTAGTTCCATCTTTCCTACTCACATAGCCACATGTTGTCCTATGCATGCAGCCCCTACCTTTGTCTTGCATCTGAAGGACGCCATCTTCCCTGCTAGCACATAAGCTGCTCTGGAATCACCATCACCCACTCTGATTACTCAAACCAGAAACCAGGGTGTCTTCCTAGTTTGAAATTTCTCACGTTCTACTGACTTTGTTCCAAAAAGTGAAATTGCCTGATACACAGGATTCCTTCCACTTAAGCTCAGCCCTTCAATTTCCTATTTGAACTAATCCAGAGCTTCTAAGGTTCTCCTTGCTATATGTAGTGGTTTGGATCTAGAGTGTTCCCCAAAAGTCTCACGTACCTGTAGATACTGTGTACTATTGCGGGGTGGACCTGGCTGGAAGTGACAAAAGCTCCGTTTTAGATTTTCCCTGACTTCTTCTTTGCCCCAGTCACTTTCCCTGTGTAGCTGCCTCCTGACCAAGTGACTAACGCTCTGCTGACTCTCCCCCAGGCTGTTATCAAAAATCTCACCTGAAGTCAGGCACAAGACATAAATTAAATTTTGAATCACTGCTGGTTGTTATTCCTGTGAATTTATGGATTCTGTAATTTACTGCTGCTTGTTCTGTTTTGCAACTGCCCCACCCTGTGCCCTTCTCCACGTTACACTCCATTGTTATCTTCCTCTATTATATTCTTGTGATCCTTCCAATTCTTGTAGCATTTGTCTTTATAAACTTCACCAAAGTCTCCCATACCTCCATTAGGATTAGGATTTGTCAACCATCCTAGATTGGAGATCAAGAACTGGTCTGAGTTAACTCTAACTCTGAGTCTGAGTCGTCTGTGGGCTGGCCAGTGAGAGAGCACCCACCCAGATGTGGGAGGGCCAACTGGAACTCCAAGGGTGTAAAAGGGAGGAAGAGGGACAATTGTCACAGCCTCCTCCTCTGGGAAAGCTATCGCCTTCATGATTGTCTACGGACGAGATGCTGACTTGCTACACATCGCAGGTCGTCAGCACAGATTCACTCCAGTCTCAACTTGTGCTTGTCTGCCCATTGCTGCTGTTCAATCATCAATCTTTAGGCTTTGGTCTAGGCAAGTCCTTTAACTGCCGTGCCATTCCTACCAGCCCGTGATGGGATTATAGAACTATCGTTTCTCGGCCTAAGAGCCTAGTGCACAGAAGTTGGCCTAGGGGCAGATACTTTTCTAGAAACAACCTAACCACAGCAATAACCACCAGCTTACTCTACTCTAGCTAATCTCTCCCACTCTTACTTAACCTCTTCCTGGAGCTCGCCCGCGAAAGCCACAGGCCCAAAGAGATTTTGAGTCTGCAAATGGTGGAGGTTTCTGCTGGAAGGACATGGCAAACAAAGTAAAGGCACAGAAAAGTGTTCAAGAAAAACATCTGTGTCCGTGGCAGACCACAGTCCTCCTTCTGCCATGCCAGAAGGTGTCTCTGGCCTGCGCATGGGCATGTTTGCCTGACCACAGGCTGCCCTCATTGCTTAAAACAGTTTCTGAGCAAAAATGACATAGGAGCTCTCTGAACTGGAGTGACAACCGTGCCCTGCGGGGCCATTGTTGTTCAGACCAGGGAGTGAGCCAGGGACAGCGCTGGGGTGATGGTTAGTGTGTTGGTGGCCTTGGCCACGTGCCACTCTGCATTCCTCCACAGTGTGTGTGGATTGCCCAGCTTTGCCACCTCCTGGCTCCGCGTTCAGTAGGACAAGGTGGCACTTCCAAGGGACCAGCTTGATCCACGAAGTTCCCGAGTGTCTTAGTACATTTATTTTATCTCACAGTTTGGAAGGTCTCAGTCCATTCACGGGTGGGCAGCTGAGAAATGATGCAATCACACGGTGGGGCCACAGCTAGAGCCAGAGCTGGAGCCAGTGCTCCAGTGACAGACAGCCTCACAGGATGGAAGTACAGAGACCAGTCTGGGAGGGAGGAGGGCGGAACCAGCACATGTTCCTCCAGGTCAAGGCCCGCACATCCACCTGTTCCAGCCAGGCCCCATCTCCCAACAGTACACAGTATCCATAGGAACATGAGGCTTTTGGGGGACACTCCAGATCCCAACCACGACACTGGGCCTTTTAAAAACACCTCCCTCAGCCTTCAGAGAAGGCGGACAAGGATGGTACCAGGGAGAAGAAAAGGTGAAAGCTGGTGGGACAGGAGAGCAGAGCCAGCTGGCTTGTCTCTTCCTGCGACTGTGCCTTCCAGTCTGGAACATAAAGTCACCTATTAGGGAACGAGCAGTGTAGCTCAGCCTTTGTGACTTCAGGTAGAGAAGAAAGCAGAGCCCATTTATTAGGTAACTCAATGCAGCCAACAGGTCACTGCATAGACACATCTTGTAGTAAATAGGTCCTTTGGTGACCAATGCTCTTCATGAGACTCGGGGCTATTGGTGAGGGGAAGGGAGGGGAGAGGTTATAGTAACAATAGAAACAAAGTGTCAGTCTCCTCTCACTGCTTCCTCTCCAGGAGATTGGGCACCGGAGAAGACAATGAATGGGGACAACGACCCTGTCTGAACCTGCCTGATGGGTGTGCCTGTTCCTTCCACTTAGCCTTGTGTGATGCTGAGGAAGAAACACCTGTAATCCTTCATCTATCTTGCTGCTGCTATTTTTGTTGTTTTATTATTTTACTTGCTTTTTGTTCCCTTCTCCAATTCTGATATGAAAACACAAAGCATTTAAAACTGTAGAAAATTGGAAAATCTGGCTCACACAAACACAGCCACATTCTTGCTGTGACCCAGGCTTGAGAACCAGAAGAGAAGATCATCCAGTTCATCCACGGACTCTCTCACTTGTTTCTTGTCCGTTCTTAGCATCTTGTTTGGTGGTTGACTAGTAGTTCTAATTAGGACACACTAAAGAAGCTGATGAGAACTGAATTGTGAACAAATGGTTTTGAGATGGACAAAGTTTCCTTTCAGATGACACTACCCTTTCTTGTACACTGCTATACATGTATATTAAGGGGAATCTGTCAAGGCAGGCCCTGCCTGGGAAATATCCCTCGTTTCTCCTTGAGAAGCCATTTGAGTGTAGAGCGGAAGGAGCATTGATTTTCATTCCTGGCAGTCGTTAGTTCTCTCACTCCTTGTTTAACAGGAGGCCTCTCGGGGATGCCATGGAAGGCAGATCAAAACCAGGGCAAAAGGGCCAAGAGGCTCCATGAGCACCCTTGAGAGAAAAGAGAAATACTGCAGCCTGTAGGGCTCCTGGCTTTACTCTGGCTGTTGTTGCTCTGGGGCCAGCCATCAGCCATGGATGCAGCAGGTGGCTGTGTGTACATATGTTCAGTGCTGTGTTTTGTTACAGGTTAGATCTTAAAGGCCTCCCAAAAGCTCCTGTGGCAAAGGTGTGGTCCTCAGCTGGTGGGGTACTAGGACACGGTGGGAACTTTTGGAGGCAGGGCCTGCTTAGGAGAAGTAGGTCACTGGCCGGTGTGCCCTTAAAGGGGACATGAGACCCTCTGTCCTCCCGGGTCTCCACGACGTGAGCAGCTTCCCTCTGCCACGCCTTTCCACTGTGCTATATTGCTTCACCACAGGTCCCAAATGAGTGGGGCCAAGTGTCCATACACGGAAACCTCTGAACTGTGAGCCAAGAGAAATCTTTCTTTCCTGTACGTGTTTTTTCTCATGTTTATCACAGTAATGAAAAGTTGACAAGCACAGGTCCTCTCTTCAGCCATCCACATGCTCATAGGATAAAAATCCCTCCCTCACCAACAGAGTAAACAGGAAGTAATTCAAACAGAAGGCCGCATGACTGGAGTGAGGCTGAGTCTAGATCCATACAGACAGGGAATTTTAAAGCTGAAGAAATCGGCCCTGAAAATAAGGAAACAAACCCGAGGTCAGGTTTTCCGGCTACTATGTCTTTTCTACGTTTTGCATGAGAAGCTGAAAGGTCAAAGTGAGACCAAAGGTACATACCATTGGATAATGATATGAAACATTACAGAAATTCTAGATAATGTTATTTTTCTTCATAGTAGATGGATTTTTGCTTCTGAAGGGCAGCTGGGCAAGTGATGTTTACCTAGATCCACCCTTGGATTGAGCTCATCTAAAGTTGGGCTTCAGTCTTACTAAGGACAGAGCTATTTCTGCTGCTTTTTACTCTTCCTGTCACCCTTCAGAGAGCCCAGCCAAGAGCCTGAGGATTTTAGCCAAGACTTCTTGTGCTTGATGAACCGCAGCTCCCGTCTTACTTCCTCAGTCCTGCAAGGCTACAGAGACAACCGGAAGCTTCACTAGGTTTCTCTGCCTTGGCCATTCCGGTCTGATGGAATCTTCAGCCCCTCAGCCTCTCCTCTCCAGTAAATCAGCAGATGCCTGGAGGAGGGGGAGGGGAGAAGTGGTGCCAACCTGATTTGCCTTTCTCCTTTCACTGGAGCCTTGCCTGTCTTAGTAATTCTGTGATGACTATTTCATTTGTTCTCAATGAAGAACTGATCTAACACAATTTAGACTGTTAGAGTCAGAGTGAAAGTCTGATTAATAAAGCATTTTTTAAAACATGTATTATCTGCCCAGCATTGTGGAACATCAGTAAATATAATAGAAACAAAAGACTCATTATGTGTCCTACACTCATTTGGGGAGGTAAGGCAGTATCTGGTATAATTGTAGCACACTACAAAAAGAAAACACAATTGAGAGACAAGGCCAACACTAAGGTGAGCTGTGGTGATCGCAGGAAGTTCCCTATGTTCCTCGACTCCTATACCAGGACAACAGGAAAGCCTCCTCGTCAAGCTGTGAAGATGTGTGTGCAGAACGTGTTTGGTGCACAGAAATACACTTGCAGGAGAGAGAGAGCACGTACCAGAGAGCAGGAAGCCAGGGCAGCCTCAAGTAAGCATGCGTGTTGTCTCGTCTTGCCTGTCACATCTAAGAAAGAAATGCCTCAAGAAAGTTCTGCATGAAGCAGATATTCCTAGCTGGGCATATTGGTACACTCCTGTATTTCCAGCACTCTGGAAGGCTGAGGCAGGAGGGTCACAAGTTTGAACCCAGGCTGGGCAACTCAGCAATTTGGCAAGACTTTATCTCAAAATTAAGAACAAAAACATAAAAAGGCCAGGAGATGTAGCTCAGTGTGAAGGCTCTAGGTTCAATTCCCAATACTAGGAGGAAGGAAGGAAGGAAGGAAGGAAGGAAGGAAGGAAGGAAGGAAGGAAGGAGGGAGGGAAGAAGGGGAGAAAGGAAGGAAGGAACACAAAAGAAAGGAAGGGAGGAAGAAAGGAGAAAGGAAAGAAAGAGAGAGAGAAAGCTAATTTCCTTTTATCTCGTTTGTATCTCTTTTTCCTGCCCATTCTTTTCCCGTCTTATTAGAGACAGGACTATATTGAAGTGTATGTATAAAATTAGGCAGAAAATTGTGTCCAAATGACCTATACGGGTAAAAACGTTGCAATTCCGTATACCTCACTTAATATCCACCTTTGTACAGGAGCTATTTTCATTTGACAAATAAAATAAAAATCACTGAAGTTCTGAGTGGTTGAGCCACTTTGTAAGAAGCGTTTTTACTCCATAAGAGATGTCCTTCCCATCACACCCACTAGGTTATGCCCTTTGCCAGCATCTTCTCACACTTCTCAGCTTAGTCTCTCCCTTTTCCCTTGTGAGGACCCTTTGGGAAGCTGCGATACCTGGATGTATTGGGAGATGACTGTTCATAAGCTTTTGTCAGTCTTATTAACTTAAGGTAGCTGGCAAGTTTCCCTGAGACAAAATTACCTTTGGTTTCAATTGTTATCGAGCACCAGGAGGGCTCACTGAATGTCCACAGTTAAGTTGTAAGCAAAGTACTGCAAGGGATTTTTTTTTTTTTTTCATCAAAAGGACCACCTAACCCACTGAGTTCTGCAGCTTTGTTCCCTCTTCTGACAAATGGCTAAGGAGTGTTTTCGTAGCCAGGAAGTCAACAGGAAACCTCAGGGGTGGGCTCCAGCAGAGCTTGCTGGGCCGCTACAGTGACTTCCATCTATTTTCTGCCTTGTTGCAACACGTTTCCCCCAGGTGCGGCGTTTTCAGCTCCTCTCATCGACCCCTTTGCTCACAGACAAGTTGACAGCTCTTCTCTGGGCTGTGATTGCCTTTCTCAGTGGCGGCTCGGGAGAGGGAAGAAGAGTTCTCAGCAGGGAGGATCAGCATGGGGGCTTATATGAGGAAGAGACCAAGATAGCAGCTGCTCAGGCTTTCTGCAACGCAGCAGGTAGTGACTGAAGCCAGAATGACTTTCAAGGAGGGTCTCAAAATGTCCTACGGAGTGAGAGCTTGGGAGAAGGCCTGGGCGCCGGATTGGGGAAGGATGAGGACAATGGGGAACAGAGATAGGCAGAGCCTGAGGAAGGTTTTGTTCCCCCTAGAGCTGATAAGCAGAGTCTTTGAACCGTATCTGTTTTCCTTTTCTCCAGCAGTGGCTATTTTCTTTGAAGGACAATGATACCAAGTGAGGCCAATGTTAAGTGACCAAACGTCAGAAGGAACCTGGGAGGAACGGCAACTGTGTAGCCAAGCTGGCTGTTGAGGAGCAAGCTGTAGCCCAGTCCTACACAGACATGACAGCGAACGTAGTCCTACTTGGTGATCGTGTGGTAAGCAGCTCCAAGGGAGCACATGTCTGTCCAGTCAAGGGAAGGATGCGGAGGCGTGGAATACAGACGTGTGGTTATTTCCACCCTCGCCGCACAGGCAGAGCGGCACACACTGAAACATGGAGGGTGGCGGTTTTGATCCTGGGCCGCAAGCTCCTCTCTCTGCCCTTTCTCGGCAGCGTGCACAGTCTTTCCATAAGATCTAAGGGATTGGTTCAGGGTCGAGCAGGTCCCTTGACCCGGCCTTTATTTCTCCTTCCCCTCCCCTTTGTCCCTCATCACACGTCCAGGGCAGAACATGCAAGAATGAGAGGTTGCCATTATCGTATGGAAATGGCCAGGTGTTGCGCACAATGGGGTGCTCACTGAGAGAAGTTAAAGGAAAGGCGGAGACGGACACACACGGAGAATAGCCCCTGAGAATGAAGGAGATGTCTGGAGGGTGCTCCCGCAAGCCAAGGAGTGCAGGAGACTGCCAGCCTCCCGAAGCTGCCAGGGCGATGGGCAGGTTCCTCTTCATAGCCCTGAGAAGGGGCTGACTGCGCGGGCATCTTCATCCTGGACTTGCAGCCTTCAGAACAGTGAGAGAACAAACCCCGGTTGTTGAAGCCGCCCACGGTGCCTCGCCACAGCAGCCCTGGCAAACTACACTGCCACCTCTGCTACCTGACTCTAATTCTCAAGCTATTTCCCTGTTTTCTTTCAGTAAGGAAACTAAGATATGAGTAATATCAAAAGAAAAAAACTACATCAAACTATGGACAAGGCAGTCATTCTTTAAAAAAACAAAGCCCCAAGAAAATTTTCTATGAAAAAAATAAAGACAATGTGGTTGGTACCTCATATAAATTTTTAATCACAATTATTCTCTAGCCAAATATTAATGGGGGGAAAGTGGTTTGATAAATGAGTGGTCCAAATTTTGGGAGTTGCTAGAGTAACAAGTGAAAGACTGTAGCAAAGAAAGAATAAAAATAGGGTGCAAATAAGTTGATGAGGTAATTTAGCTTGTAGATAAAATAAGACCTATGCTAAGAGAGACTTAACAGGAGACATTTAGATATCTCTCTCTCTGTCTGTCTATTTTTTTTGAGAGTCTCACTCTGTAATCCAGGCTGACCTTGAACTCACTATGTAACCCAAGCTGGCCTCTAACTCAGGCAATCCTCCTGCCTCAGTATCTGCATCCTGGAATTACAGGTATGCTCCACCACACCCACTTTATATGGTACAAGGAATTTGAACCCAGGGCCTTGTGCATGCTAGGCAAGCACTTTAACCTCAGCTCTGCCCCCAGCCCCTGGAGCTATAAATTTTATATGTCATACAGTATAGACACATATTTATATTATACCTCCTCATTCTAGAAATCAGGTGCATTTTTCAAAATATAATCAAGATCACAAAGCCCAGGTTTGGAGAAGAACATTAGTGAGAGACGAGTCAAGGGAAGAAAAGGTTAATTGGCTTGTGGAACACTCCTGTAAACACAATATTGCAGAAAAAAGAGCCCTCTCTCTGTCACGCCTTCATTTCCAGGCAATATCATGGAGCAGATCTGTGTGCAGCTGGACCCTCAGGACTCTGAGGGTCTTCTTGTTGCTGTTGTGAGTATCTCCAAGGTTTGCTCTTTGCATGTCCTGCAAAGAGATAGTGAAAGCTTCTATTTGAGCTGCAATCTTCCCAGGTGAGATAGCTGGAAACTAATGACACTTGCAATGGTTGGTGCTGCCATAGGTGGCATCTTCCCAGGATACCCTGTGTAGATGCTGCACACAGGTGAATAGAATGACATCACATAGTGGAAACTTCTTTATTATGCTGATATTAGGGAAACTAACAACCACAAAAGAGGCTGATCATATTGGGCCATTTCTTTTTTTAATGTTATAGGCTTCTCATGATCTTCAATACATAAAAATATCTGAAACAAAAGAATACATTTTAATGGGGCAATATTATGCTAAGAATACAATTTAATATGGTATACACAAAGATATCAAGATGTTCTGCATAGATTCCAGCATCATAGATTGTTCAAAGGAGTTCTTTCATAAAATGCAACATTTACCTTCCAGCAGGCACAGTGTTTCCGTTTTAATGTGTAGGTCTTTGATCCTGTTAACCTGTTTTTGGGGGGGTGGGTTGTTTGTTTGTTTTTGAGACAGTATCTCACTTTGTAATCCAGGCCCATCCTAAACTCACTATGTAGCCCAGACTAGCCTTGGAGACTCACAGCAATCTTCCTGCCTCAGCCTCCCAAGTGCAAAGATTAAAGGCATGCACCACCAAGCCCAGCTTATGTGGTGCTGGGGAACCAAACTGAGAGACTTGCACTTGCTAGGCAAGCACTTTAACTGCTGCGCCATTCCTCCAGCCCCTTTGATCCATTTTGATTTGGTTAATGGCAAAAGATGTGGGCTATTTTAATTCTTCTGCATGTGAATAACCAGTTCTCCCAGCTCTATTTGTTTAAAAAGCTGTCTTTTCTCCAGTGTATGTTTTTGGTCCCTTTGTCGAAGATCAGATGGCTGAAAGACCTTTGTTGTCTCTGTACCCTCAATTCTGTTCCATTAGTCTAACCTGTCTCTGTGCCAGTGCCATTTTTTTAAGTCACCATTGCTTTATAACATAAATTACTATCCAACATTGTGATGCCTCCTGCTTTTGCAAAACCCTTGAAGACATAGGCATAGGCAAGGACTTTCTTAATAAGAGAGATCATACCAAGAATCAACAAATTTGATTATATCAAGTTAAAAAGCTTCTGCACATCAAAGGAAACAATCAACAAAGTCAAGAGAGAGCTGATAAAATGGGGAAAAATTTTTACCAGCTACTCCTCAGACAAAGGACTATTATGTAGAATATACAAAGAAAGAAAAAAAAAAATTAGACTACCTCCCAAAATAAAAGATCCAATCAAAAAATGGGTGACCAAAATGAAAAGACAATTCTCAGAAGAAGTAATAGTAACGGCCAATAAATACATGGAAAAAATGTTCAGCATCTTTAACCACGATAGAAACGTAAATCAAAACAACACTAAGGTTTTATCTAACAACAGTTAGAATGACTAGTAGTAAGAACTTTAAAAAAATGATGGCAAGGTTGTGGAGAAAAAAGAACCCTTCTATGCTGTTGGCGTGACTCTTAAACTGGTACAACCATTACAAAAAGCAGTATGGACATTTCTCAAGAAAATGAAAATAAATATTCCATTTGGCCCAACTCTTCTTGGTATCTTCTCAAAAGAGTTAAAGCCTTTATGCAACACTGATACATGAATATCCATGTTCATAGCAGTTCAATTCATAATAGCTACACTTTGGAAGCAGCCAGTATGTCCACCAACAGATGAGTGAATAAAGAAGAGATAAAGTATTTATATAACAGAGTTCTACTCTGCCATAAGGAAGTATAAAAGAGGTTTTTGTGGGAAAATGGATACACCTTGTTTGGTCTCAAAGTGCTTAGCAAAATAAATCAGACAAAGAAAATTAAATATTGCATGTTTTTTCTAATATCAGAAAATCAAACTACATGTTAAAACATAAAAGCAAGATAAAAGAGAGATGTAAGAAAATAGGAAGATAGACTGCATGGAGATGGAAAGAGATGTTGGGGGTGAGGAGGTGGCTATGGGGGTGGGAAGTAAAAATGATCAGGATGCATCATGTATATGCACCAATTTCTCAAACTGATTGTTATCACGTATCACAAATATATACCAAGAAAAAGAGTAATTTTATCAAGAAAAGAAAAGGTAACATTTAAATACAAATTATACTTACTGACACATGCACACATGAACATGCATAATATCACTCCATCCTAAGACCTCTGTTCAGTGCCTGGGAGCTCCATCCCAGTGCAGCCAACCATATCAGAGTTTTCAAAGGCCTATTATTTGACCATAAGTACAGAAATAAAGGAGAGTTACTCAGATAGTGGAATCCAGTCCCTGGCTACACTGACATCTATAAATTCACTCCTCTGACTTGCATATAAATGATTTTAATACAAAACTGTAAATGCACATATGTCAAAGAAGTACTTCTTAACTGTGGTCCATGGACCGGTCTTGAAGGGAGCTAAAAAAATACATCATGTCCCCAGCCCACTGCAACCAATTGATTCAAAGATCTCTAGCCATGGGGTCCAGGCCCTAATTCGTATGCTAAAAGTTTCTAAGTCAGAGGTCCTAATGTCAGGACCGGACACTGACTGGCACCAAGAGAGATAAGCAGCCAGCAAGAGAAGAATGGTGAGCAAAGCCCCGCCTCTGGTCCGCAGCTCTAGTGAGCTTCCAATGCGGTAGCTGCTATGATGGAGGTGGAGCTTCACTCCCGCTCCCCTCCTGCTGCTGCTGGCCATTTCAAAGCTGTCCTCCCACAGCCTACTGCCTGACAAGTACTTGCCCCTCCCCTGTTCTTGGAAGAATGGCCTTCAGCTAAACCAGGGCTTGGTGACATTGGGGCTACCACTCTAAGTGTTTCTGCTGTATAGCCAAAGACAAGAACCACTACATTAGAATTTTTGACACTTATTAAAGCCAATTATCAGGTACATAGTAATCCTATCTCTAAATATTTTCATCTAATTATTTCATCTGTCTTTATCACTTAGGAAGAATCTCCCAGCACATGCCTAGCCTGGGCATATGAACTACCTATTCCTTTCCATTCTTCCTCCTTGCTAGACAGTACCTGGGACTGGAGGGCAGGGACTAAAATACATTAATATTTAGAGTTTAAAATGGCTTTCCAAAATGCACAGGTGGGATCTTTAAGCTCAAATAAATGTTGTTACTCTTTTTCATATGGATTTGTCAAAGTCCTTCATTATATGTAATTACAGAGATAATGTTCTAATAATAACATTCCATCACCCCGACAGCAAATACTGAGAGGCTAACAAAACATTATGAATCTGCTGATGAAATATGACACAGAAATGAAATGGTGGCAACAGTGGAGCCTAGAATGTTTTCAGTTCAGAATGGAAACCTGGGGGAAACAAATGAAGAAGCTAAAAATAGGACAATTTTCTCTTCTATCTCAGCATTAGAGTGTAGTTCGCGTAAAAGACACTTCCCATGGTTAGGAACAGCCACTGGCTTTTGCACCTACCTATTCTCTGTGTTCTGATTGGCTTGTTTCATTTTGCATTTTTAAGAGCCAAAGTTATTTTTTCGTGGCTGTGCTTCAATACCTGATATTTGCAACTTAAGGCAGGAAAGATTTATTTTAGCTCACAGTCCATAGGTGGGCAGCGGCATGGTAGAAACACATGGGAATGCAGACAGAGACCTTTTCCATGGCATGGCCCATTGGGACACCAAGTCCAGGAGGATGGGCAGAGCTACCCTCCTAGGTCCTGCCTCAGTAGTCCACCCCTCCTGACCAACCCCCAATGTTTCACTCCCTCCAACCAGGTCCCACCTCTCAACAGCACATAGGTATTTTATAGTATCAAAATACATGAGGCTCTTTAGGGACATTCCACATCCAAACCATGATGACCAATTTCTGCTTAGTCACTGGAAGTTTTTTAAAATGATTTTGATTTTATTCAGTTATTAGGAAGTCAGAAAATATAACATTAAATAACCCCTGACAAGAATCCAGAATTTCCACGTGGACTGGGAGGGGGTGATGGCGTTCTTCTCGTGAGGGAAGTAGTTTCTTCATTCATTCTTGCGATAAATACTTGTTGAATGTTGACTAAATAAAGGAAGCAAGCAAGGAACAAGGGTCCTGAGTGACCAACAGAGAAGTCATCTGGGCAACTCTCATCCAGGAAAGCATTTCCTCATAAAAGTAAGAGTGGACATTTTCTCTTTTACCAGAACAAAGTCATTCCTTCATCTGTTACTTTTTTATATGGACCTGTGCAATGCATTTGTTACTCAAAGACTCATTTATTCACTGTGGGACGGATGCGTTTCTAGGCCAGCAAGTACAGGAACAAAAGATAGTGCTGAGTTATGGGGAAAAGAAGACAAATAGTGCTCCATATTTTTATCTTATTCTTACCCTAAGACCCTTGTCAACTGAAGGGCCACAAGTGATTTGGAAGTTTTGACTACTTGAAACTGATGTTGGTATTTTTTCCCCTAAGTACACTTTCACTTCCTAAGTCTTCTGCTACATGGTGTCTCTCAAAGATGGTGGAGGGAAAACACAAGTGAACCTAATGTTTTTAGTCTCCCAAGGATCTCTGGTCTCCTTGCCACATATGCCCTGGGAAGTGTCTGTGAAGGATTACTTTTGGATAAACCCTGGCCAAAGGAGGCTTCTGTGGCTTGGCATTGTGCCCTGCAAACTCCTCATATGCATATGACTTCCTGGGGCCTGGAAAACTGCTGATTCCAAATCAGTGGGGCTGCCACTGGGACCCGAGCGTCTGCACTACTGGCAAGTTCCAAGGCCATGTCAATGCCCACTACCACGCACAGAGTTGAAAAGGCTGAGAGGACCTCTGGCTTATGATGTTAAGAGAAGAAGGTGTGTAGTTTCTAAACTCTTTTCTTCTTTAAGAGAATTTTCCAGACTGTTCAGAACAAATCCATTTTCCTTGTTTCACTAACAAAAATTTAAAAAATTAAACAAAGATCTAATCAGGAAACTCTCATGTGTTTCCAAGCATCAAGAGATTTGATGCTTTTTGCCAACATGAAACTAATTAAACTTCAAGCTCCAGTAACTCCAACACAATTTTCCTTACTTAAAAGCCATATCAATAGTTAAGAGGACCTATCTTTTATTTGAAAAAAGGATATTTTATTTAATATACTCCTATATGTCCATGTAAGCCTTGACACTTAAATTTTAAACTCTGGAACAGACTGTGTGCCTCTGACTTAGAACCATAGGAATGCCAAACACTGGATCTAAGACTTGTGATTGGCTGCTTCCATGTTGTCTAAGTATGGAATAGCTACTCCTGGGGACCGGGGAGATGAATTTAGATGGCACAAGTAAAAATATTTTATAAATGTTTATATTCTTATATATATTTTAATACATTAAGTGTATTAGAGAAACCTATATATAGAAATATCTTGCCTGGATATTTATGGATATTATTAGAAAGTAAAAATTATGCTATCCTATATTTTAACACTGTATTTTTATAAAGAACAAATAAAGGATCATTATATCATATTCATATGGCAAAAATTGTGAGAACTGTTTGCAAATAACTGAAATGTGGGAAATAATAATCTATCACTAGAATTCACAATTAAGAAAACTGAAGCTCAGAAATATTATCATGTTTCAAAGAATTTAAGATGCCATGGAGAACAAGATGTGTCTTAATTTCCTAAATCCTAAGACAAAAGAAAAAATTTAAATAATGAAATATAAAAGGATATTAAATATGTATTTGTGCTGAAAAGTGTTTAAATGAGAACTTCTTTAGAATATTTATGTTTCAATAAGTGATAAAGTATTTATCCAAACTTCTTCTAATGCAATTTCAAGTACTAGGTAGCAAGCAGATAGGGGAAATAGTTTCGAGCAAGAGACTTTCTATGGTCGCCTGTGATGAGCAAGCTATGCCATTAACATGGACAGAATACATGTGTGTCTTTCCACAAGGTCAGAATTTATTGAATAACAATAAATTCATAAGCTACATCAATTTCATGAACCTTAACTGCCAAGTACTCTAGATTTCACTTGACAGCCATGAGCTGGGCAATTACAGGTTTTTTGACTCTAACCTTAGTCAATAATATCTATAACAAATCATATATCACATGTCACATAATGATATATAGGTTACAGATTGTAGAAGAAAGAGCTAGCAACAGCTGTAATATTCCAAGAGATAGAACTGAAAGCCAAAGCAAAGAACCCATAGAAGTCTGAAGAGCCAGGTGAGGTGACATAGTGGCCGCTTGCTCAAGGCATGAGGCTTGCAAGGCCAGAATGGTTCAAAGCCCAGGTCTGGACAGCAGGAAGTTCGAGCAAGTCATGTCAGGCAGGGAGACTGAGGCGAGAAGAGCTAAAACCAGGAGACAAAGAACCTCGGCGAGTCGGTCACCTGCTGATCTCGTGAGTTGTTATCGAAGTGGTCTAATAAAAGGTCAGCTCACCGCATGTGTGTGCATCCCCCAGGGGTAGATGTTCCCCCTTCCATATGATCCAGGTGATCATATGGTGCTCTGGCATCTTCATTAAGCCCGTGGGCCTAATTTTCTATCATATGATTTTGATGCATTATAGTCCTTGGGCCCTTGTTATAATTTGATAAATTGACAGAGGGTGGTTTTTATTATCATGATTTATTTATCATTTTGTACCTTATGATTTTACTGTGCAGTTAGAGGTCTCTCTATAGTTAAGTTTGGTACATCCAACATCTGGTGGTTGTCTATCTGCATGGACGGATCACCAAGTCAGTCAGCCTTGATGCTTTCAATCAAAATGAAGCAAAGTATTTTTTCATGAAACAGACTCGTTCAGGGCAAGTCACAGCTCAGAAGCTTCTGTTCTGTACAGCATGAATTAATACACAGCAGAGCACAGCCTGCTCTACACATCTCCTGACATCAGCCTTATAGAGATATATAAAAGATACTTTATTCCCTGTCACTGTCCTCCAGCCGAAGGCAGCAGGAGCACACCTGTAGATAAGAAGGTTGGGTCTATTACTTGTTGCAATGATGAACTGCAGGTGTCTTAGCAAGAGGTATTAGGATTTGCTGTAGGATTTTGGCTTGTTTTGCATGATTTTGAGGAGGATCTCAGGAAAGTGGGGTTTGATCTGGATTAGATGCTATAGGAATTAGAGTGAATTCTTTGTTTTGTCATCTTAAATATATCAAGAAGGTAAAAAAATAAAAGTAAGATACTGCCAAGATTAGTAAGCAAGTAGTATTCACAACTACTGGTCAGAATAGGAGGATGTTTGGTCCCTTTTGTGATCTGGACAATGTGTCTGGGTCCATGTTCAGACAACAGAAGAGGGTCTGATCTTTGTCTTGACTCACCAGGCTCATGGAGCGCCTATCTGATGTCGGTATTTCATGAAATGGTCATGTTCAATATGAGAACAAGATGCAACTGTGGTTCTTTCTCTCACCATTCCAGATAGCTCTCAAACTTGCTGCATTTCCAGACTAATCTTCAATTGTCAGCAAATATCCAGCAAGTTAGAGTTGAATTATGCTAATAAATTTAAGAAACGACCCACTTGGTCTCTGTATTGGCAGATGCCTTCATTGAATCTAAAAGTAAACACCTTGCTATCTTATCTCTTTAAAAAAATGTGATCTTGGGCTGGAGAAATAACTCAGTGGTTAAAGCACTTGCCTAGCAAGCACAAGGCCCTGAGTTCAATTTTTGTGTACCACATAAACGGGACATGGTGGTGGTACCTATTATCCTGCACTTTGAGAGGCTGAGGCAGGAGGATTACCGTAAGTTTGAGGCCAGCCTAGGTAACAGAGGGAGAGACCCTGTCTCAAAAAGAAAAGAAAAGGTGATCTTAGGCTACTCGTGGTAATCAGTACTCTGCTTTAGCAAAGGCCACAATCCATGTGCTTAACAGTTAATCTTACTCCAGCCCTCACATCTCAAACATCCTTTCTCTTTTTTTAATATTACCCCCACTTTATTGATATGTATCTATGTGATACATAATGTTTACATTGAACTTGACTATTTTGTGCACATATATATCACATCACACATCCTTTATTTATAACAAAGAATAACTTTCATACTTAAACTTCTTCAGAGTATCTATGCGTGGCCAATCGCATTTACTGATGATGACACACAGAGAAAAAATATCTTAAAGCACTCCCAGCTGGGCCCAATAGTTCAAGTTTGTAAACTCAATACTCTGGGAAGCTGAGGCAGGAAGATCATAAGTTCCAGCCCAACCTAAGCAACTAAGTGACTTAGCAAGATCCTGTGTCAAAATAAAAATGGGCTGTGGGTGTAGCTCAATGCAAAGGCCCTCGGCTCAGACTCCAAGAAATAAAAGAAGGGAAAGAAATGAGACAGAACAGTCTCAAGGTTCATGATACCCATGGCCACCACCTCCCCAAGGTTGGAGCCACTATTAACTGGAGGTAAGTTGAAGGTAGATTAGTGGTTTCCAGGGTGATAGAGTCGAGGATTTATTTTGGGGGTAATTAAAGCATTTTAGTGGTGATGGCTGCACAAGTTTATAAACATACTAAAAACCACTGAACTGTACACTCACTCAAAAGGATGACATTTATATTATTTTTAATTATGTCTCAGTTTTTAAAAATTAAAGCAAATAATAATATATTAGTTCACTCTCCTGTCACTGGGACATAGTATCCTATATACACAACTTAAAGAAGGAGAGGTTGAAGTCGGCTCCCTGTCTCAGGATATCTGGTCTGTGGTCAGCTGTCTTCAAGGCAGAAGCATCACGGCAGAGGCCTTGATGGAGAAAAATTGCTTAGCTTATGGCAGCAAAAACTTGCTATAGGATTTGCGCTTGTGTTTCCTGGGAGCAGTGCCAGAGAAGAAGGGGTCAGGGACCCCATGTAGTTCCCAAGTTTGTGCCTCCATGACCAACACAGACATACCCATAAATGAGCTTTAGTAATCCCTGAGCAGTTCCTAATCCAGTCACATAGACATATGGTCAATGGTCACAGTTCACCATTTGTCTACTTGACAACCAGACATACTTTGTTAACCCATACTTTATCTCCACACGCATACACAATATGACTATTCCACACAGAAAATACACTAACTCCTCCCCCAGATTCTCCATAGTTCCAATATTTTTCAAAAGTCCAAGTCAAAGGCTGGAGGAATGACACAGCAGTTACAGCACTTGCCTAACAAGCACAAGGCCCTGAGTTTGGTTCTCCAACACCACATAAGCCAAGCGTGGTGGCATATGCTTACAATCTCAGCACTCAAGAGGCTGAGGCAGAGGAATTGCTGTGAGTCCAAGGCTAGCTTGAGCTATATAGTGAGTTCAGGACCAGCCTGGACTACAGTGTGAGACCCTGTCTCGAAAAAATAACATGTCCAAGTCAAGTTCTTTTCTGAGACTCAAGACAAACTCTTAGCTATGAATGTCTGTAAAAATAAAAAATTAAAACAAGTTGCATAATCGTGAAGTACAATGAAACAGGGTAAACATTCCCACCCTAAAAAAGGAGGAATAAGGGAATAGAAAAGGATAGGACCAAAGCAAATTCAGAGCCCAGCAAGGCAAATGCTAAGTCCTATAACTCCTTGTCCATGAAAGGAGGACATGGAAGTAAGATGTGAGTTCCAGAGGGCACGGGCAGCCCCACCCCTGTGGTCTTGCTGGTTGCAGCCCACACAGTCTCTCTCCTGGGTCAGCTTTGCTCACAGCCTGCAGCTTTCCTTGGCATGACAGTGATTAGTAACTATTGACTGAGAAAATAGATATTGGTAAACATATCAAAAGAAAGCAGTACCACTTGGAAATAATTTTGTTTTTCAACCAACACAACAGCATCTACATACATTTGAAAAACAAAATAATAACATTTTCTCAGTTTAGACATGATTCTTCTCAGCCAGCAGATTTCCAAATATTTAGAAGTTCTATTAATGTAATGCTCTGTGTTGGTGAGTGGTATCAAAGTTCAAGTACCTGGGTGGGATAGGGAATTACCACAGCCTTTTCAAAAGCAGCCAGACAGTCTTTACCAAAAATGTAAATAAATGTTCTCTTTAACTTCGCTATTATACTTCTATAAAATTATCATTAAATAATTTTGCAAAAGAAACAGGATCTTCATGGTAATATTTCTTATGGGATTACAAAATCTAGAAGCAACAAAAATATCCAGCATTGGAGACTATCCAACCACTCATGTAACAGAATCTCTAGATCATAAAAAGAGTTCTCTGACAAATCGTTAAGTAAGTTTTCAAGTCACAAACTGCATGTAGAGGACAGTCAAATTGATATAAAAAGAAATGCATATATGTAGCATAAAAGCTTAAGCAGGATCAGGAGAAATTTCTTAGGCTTACCTTAAGATTGATCAAGTTTGAGTTATGTGTGGATCTTATAATGGGAAATAGTTTTTTAGCTAATCACTACAACTTGAAGATTTTGATCCTGAATTTTATTTATGTAGGTACAAGTCCCGAAAACCAGTGTACTCGTTGAGCATTTAGCATTAATAGGAATATAAATTAGAAGATGATTTACAAATTAAATGCTCCAAAAATCTGTGTTATAAAAACTCAAATTGGCAGAAGCATGCTAAAATGAGATCTCTGATGATATTAAAGTTGTGTAAAGATACAACCTCAAACAAATCTATATTAAATCTTTTTAAATTTCACATTGATATTATTCTTTGTATTGCTATTATGCTTTAAGTATCTGCAAAACATTGAGTCTGTGCTTGAAATTCAAGATAATCAGACCATATGTAACAAAACTAGAGGCCAATTTTAATGATAATGACACTTGAAAACTCTAAGTTGGTTTTGTGCTCTTAAAATTAAGATTAATATTTCACGAGATTTCTAAACTATTATTTTAGATATAAATATGTTCTCAATTTTTTTCAGATGTGGGAAAAATGCCTAACTCAGCATAGAGTTTACAAAGTTTGAGAAGGAAATGGTGAAATCTAGAAATGAGCCATTTATGTCATTTAGCGAACCGTCATCACTGAGATTTTCCTGCTCTGGCTTCTGTTTTGTCTGTAACTGAAATGTTTAAACTATTACAGCTCTGTGTCCTGTGGCTTTCAAATGGTCCAAATGCATCATCCTCATTTTAAGTCAGCTTCTGGTCTGTTCTCACTAGGTCTCATTAATTAAACCAGTGTATTATTCATTTTAATTATGTTAATTTTTAGGATGTCACCTTGACTTCTCAATTTATTAAATAATTTTAAATTTGTAAGTCTTTGTATATGAAAATGCCACTCAATTGCAAATTAGCACAACCAAAAAGAAGTTTTGTCATAATAACTGGAATAGAATTCGACTAAAGTGTGATAGAACCCTTTTAACATTGGAACTTGCCAACTTTGTGGCAATCTGACTTGCTATCTGGCTCATGAAAGGCTAAAATGCAGGGAAAGGTGGTCAAATGTTTATGGCATGAATGGCAGAATTTTGACTAATTTTTACCTTCTCTTTGGCCTTTTATATATTACTTGAAACATTTTAAGTGATCATGATTATTTACATAAACTTCAAAGTACACAACAAAGCTAATTTTGTTGTGGAAAAGTTAAAAATAAAATGATCTCTTTTAAAGTTATCATTTGACTCTCAAATACTATAAACACAAATGAAAAAGAGAGCGATGTCACCGTGGTCTCGTGTTAAGTTAAACATGACCACGATCTAGAACCTGGGTAAGGAACTTTTAATGTTTAATCAAGGTGACTATCCCAATGTCACTAGATGACTTGTCTAGGGTCTCTAGAGGTCCTTAGGCCAGGTTAGAGAAATAGTTTATATCTTTCTGTGTCACTTAAAATTTTTATAGTGAACACAGTAAATATAAAGTGGCACATTGTCTAGGCTCCTACCTTCTCCGTGTATTCCCCACCTGCTCACATTTCCTTTCACCAGTTCGCTGTCCCCTTCTGTTTCTAACTGGATTCTCTGCTAGTTCCCTGAGATACTTGTGATTCATGAGAATTTTCTTTGCTCTCCTGATAGGACCAGCGCAATAATACCTGCTATGGGGCACAGCCACCCTTGAAACCCTGAACACACAACAGAATTTGGTCTGATTGAGTGCCAAGCAGGAAGCAGAGTCCTGGTTAGCATCAGGGATGGGAGGGAACTTAGAGTTTCAAAGCCTAAACCTACACATAGCAGATCCATCTTAGGAAAGCAAAGTCTCTGCAAGCTTCTAATTGGCCACCAATATCTGGGCTTACAGAAGGGGAGCACTGAGCTCCAGGATGAAGCATTTTTGCTTAGGTGGATGATGTGTTCCAGCCTAGGTTTTAGCTCTGACTATTAATAGTGATCTGTCAACTCAAGTGGATTTAGAAATACCTACTAGATTAGTAAAGCCCAGTTTGGGGTGCACTACGGAGGTATTGGGGTGTATTACTCTGAGGGGGGAACTTCCCCACCCCCAGATGTGGGTGGCACCAACCAACAGGCTTACAGCCTAGACAGCATAAGAAAGGAAAGAAGCCACAAGGAGTACCCATTTTTCCCCCATTTTATTGATATGTATTAGTGCAAAATTTAAGGTTTACAATGAAGTTGAGGATTTTGGGCACATACGTATCTTGTCAAGGTGACAAAGACTTTCCCACTCTTCTTTTGTCCCTCCCCTTACTCTACCTGCCCTCCCTCCCTCCCCCACCCTACTCCCCTGTTTCACTTTGTTTTCCATTTTTAAGAGCACTCATCTTCCCAGGCAAATGTGCCTTTTGCCACTGTCTCCTTTGGACACCAGTCACTAGGTCTTCAGTTTCTTCAGCTTCAAGCACAGGTTGGCACTGGCAACTCTCCGGTGAGATTCCTGGCCTTTGACCTTGGGCTGATGCTCCCCCGTGAGCCCTTGCATTTGGCATAATTATATATATATATTTTTTTTTCTATTGATTCTGTTCCCCTAGAGAACTTTAACTAATACAATGGCCCAATCAAGATCAGTCAGCATCCACACAATAGTTTAAATCACACACTTCACAAAGAGGCTCAGAAAGTTAGAGGAAACCTTAAAATATTTGTAGCACAACTCTTTTAAATGAAGGGAAAAGAATCACAGTGATTGTGACTTGCCCAGTGGATCAGATGAGCGAGAATTCAATTTTGCTAACTTACCTGAGAACTCTTAGAAATTATAATACACTGCAAACTCATCTTAAATAAACTAAGCTGCTTTTCCCCTTTCTGAACAACGCCAACGTGAAAAATCTATATGCAGCAAGACATGGTAGGGGCACCCACTAAACCAGAGTTTATCGAAGAGAGCTGACTTTTACAAACTTCTAACTCTGCTTCTTCTCTGTTAGGCTGGTTTCCTAGAAGAAGACCCTGATACCAAGATTCCTGTGATCCCCAGGTATTAAGAAAATGCTCCGGGAAACTCAGAAAGGAATGAAGCCAATAGGACCCAAAAGAGAGGAATTAGCAGACCAAGTCTACAGGAAAGGGACATCAGCCTTCGTGAAACCACAGCAGACTTCTAGAGGTAAAGTTCTACTTCAGAATGTTGTCTCCTTGATTTGAGGCAAGAGCACCGGCCTGCACTCTGCCATCTTGATCAAAGGCCTGCCAGCAGTGACTTAAACTCCTGGGACTTGAGCTCTGCTCCTGCATGGGCAGGTAAAGCCAGTCCAGCTGCCAAGGGACAGGCTCCACAGAGAGCTCTGGGGTCAGGCCATAGAAGACACAGCTTCTAGGATGGTGGAGCACAGTATAGAACAGGGAGCCTCAGGAGATACAGAGAGCAGTGAACTGTCCATAACACATCATATTCAGTCCTCTGTCAGATTTTTTCCCTAGTTCACCTACAAACCAATTTAAACAGATATGCTGACCTGGAAGGGAGGAATAGCTCAGCAGTTAAAGCGCTTGCCTAGCAAGGGCTAAGTACCCAAGTTTCACTCCCTAGCACCACATATACCCGGGCTTGGTGGTACATGCCTATAATCCTAGCACTGAGGAGGCTGAGGCAGGAGGATTTCTGGATAGCCGAGGCTACATAGTAAGCTCAGAACCAGCCTGGACTACACAATGAGACCTTAACTCAAAAAAAAAAAAAAAAGATATACTGACTTGAGAAAAACGCACCATAAAAATGTGTCCTGTAGATCAGAAGTTGGTAAACTTTGTAAAGACAGAATATCTTAAGCTTTGTGGGCCATAAATATTTGCTGTAACTACTGCACTCAACTCTGCCAAAGAGACCACAGAAAACTACATTTTTAAAATGGCGTGGCTGTGTTACAGTAATAATTTGTGGACATTAAAATTTAAATATCACATAATTTTTACATCATGAAAAATTCTTCTTTTGAATTTTATTTTCAAACATTTAAAGATTTCAACTCCATTTTTCACTTCCAGGCTGTAAACAAAAGGCAGTGAAGTAAGCTGGTTTTGACTGCTGACTGTAGGTAGCAAACTCAGCCTTAGGTCAGGGGTTTCATACTCTCTTGACCATGATTGCAAGAAAGGCATTTGATTTTATATTAAACTTAGGACACACACACACACACACACACACACACACACACACACACACACACACAGTGATCAAACTAAGTTTTTTGTAAAATGGTTTTTACCATTATGAAGTCATATTTTTCATTTTTTCCTACTTTTTAAATTCTTAAATGCTATTGTGACCCGCAGAATTGCTTTTCCAGCCTCCAGTGGGTCATGTCACTTCCAGTTTGACAAACTACTTGAGGTCAGTGAATTCTGTGCTCCTGGTGGTCCTGGTGTTACAGCCACAGTGGTTGTTTTGTATTCATCAGCAATGATATTACCTAGAATTTGTCAGTAAATAACATAAAGACCAAAAAAAGTTTTAAAAAGATACTACCACAAACCTGTCAAGGGAGGCATGACAGAATCGCCTGCCTCAACCTGCTGGTGCCAGGTGTCCCAGGAAACCTCGGCTGCCTCCCTGTCTTTCTTGATATGTGATGTATGAATTTCATGGGGACTGAGCAGAATTCAGAGCACACAGAATTTTGAGCAACTGCAAGCCCCAGCCTGAAACCCAGAGTTTGGCAATTTCACATAGCCATTTGGGCCATTTACATTGTAGTCATGTCTGTCCCCAAGTAAAGTAATCAGAAAGTGTGACAATTTCAAACGGTAACCTCTTCCTTCAGCCTCTTTCCCTCCGCAGTTCCAGTTCCGTTCAGTTTAGGAAGCCGCTGTTGATCACGTTGCCTCAGCTAGTTCCTGGGGGTGCAGCGGTTAATGAAACAGGAACCTGCCCTGAAAGAGCATAAAACACACCGTCCTCGGCTGGAGGAGATGAGCCGTGCCATGTTCTGCGCTCCCCGTGGAACTGCTGATAATCACCATGATGTCAGCTGTCAATCATCCTCACAGGCACAGCCCTCTGCTGCCTGGCAGGGCGGTGCTCCACCAGCCGGAAGGCTCTGAAGTCCCAGCTCTTTCTCTTTAGGTACAAAAAGATATAGAGTCTTAGTAACTAAATGAGATCCCATTTTGAAAAATTAACTCATGATAAATGCATGTAAAGAAATACTAAAAATATTCAGAACAACCTAGATGGTGGATTTTTAAGAAACTTTACTTTCTTCTCTAAAATGTTTTCTTTAAATTATCTAAAAGTATGCTATAACAGCTGTAAAGCTGGGTATGGTGTAATTCATACCATGGTATAAATCTAATCCGTGGTATAAAGTGATTGACTGTAATCCCAGCTACTCAGGAGGCTGAGACCGGAGGATGCCAAGTTCAAGGCTACCCTGGGTGACTTAGTAAGACTCTGTCTCAAAAGAAGGAAAAAGACAGTTAAAGGAGGACACAAAGACCTAAGGAATAAACAGAAACTATTAAAATTACAAAGTACACTGAGATCAATTAGAACAATAGAAGATATATATAACAGCTATACAACAGGGATACATGTGAGCTGTGATAAAAATCACAGTGAATGCTTACATTTTTAAAATGTATTACAGCAAAAGACACGTTGCCATGAACTTCCAACTCTTAATCATTTTGCAGCTTTCTGAAGCACTTCAGGAAGGTCTTTTTCCTGAGTTGTCATTAATTGCTCAGTCATGGCTACCTTCATTGTCCTGCATCAAGTCGGCATCTTTACCTTTCATGGTCATTTAGGGAAGAGCCAGCCGTGGCTCAGGGCCAGTCCCAGTGAGCGCGGCACATGCAGACACATCGCAATGTCGTCATGAGGCTGCTTTTCTTTTGGGTGGCAGCAGCAGCAACAATTTGCTGTATTTTTTTTTTTATCACACCTATAAAGGCACTGACAAAAGAGGATTTTCAGAAAGCTTCAGAATGTAGCAAGAAAAATGAAATAAATGTGTGACCTTTAAATTTAAGCATAAACCAAACTTTTTTTCCTTTATTTCTTTCTTTCTTTTTCTCTTCTTTATTTATTTATTTATTTTTGAGAGAAGGTCTTGCCCTGTAGCCTAGGCTGGTCCTGAACTCACTGTGTAGCCGATGCTGGCCTTGGACTTCAGACAGTTTGCCTGCCTCAGCCTCCCGAGTGCTGGGATTACAGGTGTGCCCCACCACATCCAGCTTTATGTGGTTCTGAGGACTCAAACTCAGGGCCTTGCACTCGCAAGGCAAGCGCTTTAACTGCTGAGCCATTCCTCCAGCCCCAGTGATCAAAATACAGAAAAAAAATTTACACTTCTAAAAATTTATTATGGTAAAAGACACGTTGCAATTAATTTCCTTCAAAGGACTCTCCATTGCTTTGAATGCACTTGTCCATGTTCTTGCCACTCTCTAAAGCAATTCTTAGAAATCTTCTTTTCTGATTGTCTTTCCAAAGTATCATAAACACACATACACACAGAGAGAGAGAGAACACGGCTGCTGCGTACCATCCAACAAAGGCAGTCATTAAATTGTGCAGGCTGGGTTTAAACTTGAGATCCTCCTGCTTCAGCCTCCCAGAACACTGGGATTATAGACCCGTGCCACCACAATTTTTATTTGCACCATTTGTTTCTATTTGCTCTTCACACTTTGCACAATGATGCTAGAATGTTCTTCCTAGAAATCACACGTTTTCACTGTCATTGCTGCTGTCACCACCATCGCACTAGGCCCTACCTTCAAGCACCTTCCTCTCTATGGCACTCCCAGATACAGCATGTCACACGAAGTCACTTTGAAACAAGCTACAGGCGCCCTCTAACTGTGGGGAAATCCCAGAACTGCAGAGGCCAACGTGGCAGCTGACAAGCAAGGTAAGACTTGAATGCCAGAGCTGCCAGTCTTCACATCCAGAGCCAGGTCAGGGGCCCATGGATCCAAGACCCACCTGCCATATGCCTAGATCACCAATTTGCCTGTTAGCCTTTCTATGAGGTTGGCAATGCAGTTTAATGGTGGAGCACTTATGAGGCACTGCATTTGACCTCTAGCAATACACACACACACACACACACACACACACACACACACGCACACACACACACACGCACACGCACACACACGCACACACACAAAAGTAGAAGAGTCTGATCCGAAAGGGGACTTCTGGGTTTGACTGCCCTGGCCACAGCACTGTGTTACTCCTCATCTTGTGTTTTATCAAACATAGGATGACACGAACAAGGCACACGGACAATTTGGTTTCTATGAGGCTGCACAAGTCAAAAAACAATGTTGATGCTTGTAGTATATACTCAGTCGTGTGTTCTGATCTATCTTAGGCCAGTGCTTCTCTGTAGAGGCTCTTTAGCAATTTGAGAAAGACAGATCTTCGTTGTACAGGACTGTGCCAAACATCCTTGCCTCATTCCAACAACGTACCAGTGGCACCCTCCAGACAACTGAAAGCTACCAGCTCCTCTACACAGTCCTGCCCAGGTAGAGCAGCTGCAGGGATGACTTCTTGTTTACTTATTTATTGGTGACTATGGGTCCCTCCTCTGTATTATTTTTCATCTTGGAGTATAGGGAACTCAAATGGTAGGCAGAAGTCCAAAGCTAGCTCCCAAGATTCCCATTTCCTGGTAACAAAGTCAAACATGGGTCTAGGTACGGAAAGGACTTTGCAGGTGCAATTAAGGTGACTAATTTACTGAGCTTAAAATAGAAAGATTATCCTCAATTATAATTGGGCCTAATGTGATCACATGAGCCCTTAAAGATTCAGCTGAAGGCAGAAGGATCAAATGAGGCAGAAGGGAAGCTAGGGATATTTAAAGTATGAGAAAGGCCCCACCTACCATTGATAAAGGGAGAAGTGTAAACAAAGTATGTGAAACAGAACAGAGCAACGTCTAGGAGGGAAAATCAGCAGCCAGCAAGGAAACTGGAACTCAGTCCTATAACCACAAGGAACTGAATTTGGCCAACAACCTAAATGAGTTCAGGGGCAGATTGTTCCCAGAGCCTCTGGGATGGAACACAGCCCTGCCAACACCTTGCTTTCAGACTTTGGATAGTTTGAGCAAAAGATTCAGTGAAATTCACTGTACCTCAACTTCTGACTTGCAGAGCTCTGAAATTACAAATATTTGGCTGCTCTTTCCAGATACTTCATTTGGGGGCTGGAGGAATTGGCACAGTGGTTAAAGTGCTTGCCTAGTAAGCCCAAGGCCCTAGGTTTGATTCCCCAGCACCACATGAGCTGGGTGGGGTGGCACACACCTGTAATCCCAGCACTCTGGAGGCTGATTGCCGCAAGTCCAAGGCTAGCTTGAGATCCATAGTGAGTTCAGGACCAGCCTGGGCTATATATATATATGTGTATGTATGTATATATACACACACACACACACACACACACACACACACACACACATATATATATCCTTAATTGGTTGTAATGTGTTACAGTAACCTTTGAAAACTGATACACCCTCTATGCAGATTCTTCTATCTTTAAGTAGCACTCCTTTGTCAGGAAACTTCCACTTACCTATCACACTAAGACGGCACTCTGTATCTCCCACCATGGGGCCTGGTTTCATGTCCTGCAAGCATGTACACAGCCAGTGCTACACAGCGAAGCTCTCCTGAGCCTTTCCTTCTGTGAGCCAGCAATTCCCTGTGCGTTCTTCATTCCGGTCCCTTTGCTCCAAATGTACTGCTTCATTTGAATTCCTGGATTTGCACTGTAGCTAACTGGGAATTTATTCTAAAACCAAAATATGTTTTTGAAAAGTCTTTCGGATATGGGCTACTTTACTCTTCCATTATAAAGAAACAATTTTCCATCTTTATCACCAAAGAGAAACATCATTTTCTGGACCATCATCCATTCTATTGTCTATAGTAGAAAGCATCATTTAAAATGACCTGGAATTAAGGAAAATGAAGTAGAAAATTATTGGGAAGGTTTCAAAAGTATAGATTTGTATAGGTTGAGGTAATTAGGATTAAAATTCAATGCTTAGGTCATTAACAGATATTTCCCCAAGTGAAATAAACTCCACCAAAAAAAAAACTTATCACCTGAAAATTAGGAGGGGCTTTTTTTGTTTGGTTGGTTTTTGGTTTTTATTTTGTTTTTGTTTTTGTTTTGTTTTGTTTTTGGGGGGGTCTTTCCAACTGGGCTTTTGATCAGAATAAGGTTTCTTCATTTGTTCTTGGAACACGGGGCCATAGCAAGGGCTTTGCCAGGACATCAGGGAAGGCAGCTGGGGCTATTGTTGCCATGGTCCTCAACTGAGAGCTCCTGAGATCTGCCAGCAGCATGACTCATGACTAACCAGAACAAAGATGGATAAAATGTGAACAGAAAGAAAAGACCCGTAAGATTAAAGGAAAACTAAAGAGGCAAAACAACTGGTCATTAAAATTATTAAGTGTTTCATTAGAAGATCACTTTAAAGGCTACACAAATACAAGGAAATTGGGTCTACTGGGAATGCTTTACAAAGTGATCAAGAGAAACTAGACTGGAGATCGAATGCTTATCCTCCGTGCTTTCAATTGCAACTGAACAGTTCCCACTTTCATATGTCTTCTCAATTTAATGTTTAGCACTTATGGAAGAATGGCCGTGTCTTATGATTTCTTTAAATAACCAAGCACTTTGAAAATACGCAACTAATAGAACTGAGTAAGATTCCTGTTGACTGGCTGAATAACGAATTAAGATTTTTTTTATCTAATTAGAAGACAGACCCCTTGGGAGAAAGCTAGATTGAGTCAGAAGGAACCATATGTTCCCGATTGCTCTACCATTTCGCTTTAAAGAACTTGATGCTTCCTTTGGGGTGACTTCTGTATTAGAATTGTCAGGAGATGCTCATTAAGAACGAATTCTATAATTCACTGCCCTAGACCCACTGACTCAGAATCTAGGACAGAAACACCCTTCCATCTTAAAATTGAGGTCTTATACCTCAATTATACCTCAGTTTTACCAACTGCAATGATTTTTAGTACACTGATTAAGAGAGTTGACAAATAAATATATCGCATGTTACCACTAGCCTGACCAAGACATCTATCACCCTGGAAAGTTTCCTTTCCGGTCAGTCACCCACCCTGCAGAAACAACCATTGTTGTGATTTCTGTAGTCTGTACATATGCCTTAGACTCGTCCTTAATGTGCTTTTGAGATTCATCTGTGTCCTTATAAATATGCTACAGCTTGTTTATACATTCGCACTCTGATGGGCATTTGGGTTGCATATTCATTTTCTATACTACATAATAGATTATTGCAAATATACCAGATTAAAACAATATATACTTCTTAATTCACAATTTCTATGGGCCAAATGTCTGAGTATGACTGAATTAGGCTCTTTATCCAGGATCTCACAACGCTACAAGCATGGCGTCAGCCCGGATGCAATACTGTCTGGGGCTCAGGGCCCTCTTCCAAGCTCACAGAGTTGTTGGCAGAATTCAGACCCTTGCACTTGTAGGACTGAGGGTCTTAGTTTCTTGCTGGCTGTCAGCAGGGGCTGCTCTCTGAGTTCTTGCCAGGTGGCCCTCTTTGCAGGCAGTTCACACCGTGGCTGTTTGTTTCTAAAACTCCAGCAGTAAAGTATCTCTCTTGAGTCTACTAAAATGAAGCCTTACTTAATATAACAAAGGAAGTAACATCCCACCACCATTGCAATATGGTTAGAAGCGAGTTACACATTTTACCCACACTTGAAAGGCTTACACAGGACTCAGGGTTGCTGGGGGCTGCCTTAAGGTGTATCTACCAATTTTTTTTCTTTCTTTCTTTCTTTTTTTTTTTTTTTTTTTACTTTTAGCTCTTATGAATACTAGTGCATATACCTCTTCTTACCTTGGGTCACACAGAGAGTATGCTGGCTTAGGTTTCACTCCTTTTTTTATTTTTTATTTTTTTCTTTTTTTGAGACAGAGTCTCTCTCTGTAGCCCAGGCTGGTCCTGAACTCACTGTGGAGCCCAGGCTGGCCTTGGACTTGGCTATCCTCCTGCCTCAGCCTCCCTAGTGCTGGGATTACAGGCACGTGCCGCCACCACGCCCAGTTTATATGTCACTGGGGAATTGAACTCGGGCACTTAGTGTTGCACATAGTGCTTGCTAGGCTAGTGCTTTAACCCCTGAGCCATTCCTCTGGCCCCTCTCTCCTCTTATAAAACCACTAACACCAGCATGGAGGTTCTACCCTCCAAACCACCACTTTCAGTCCTCCCAAAGACCCCACTTCCAAATACTATTAACATAGGAGTTTCAGGATAAGTTTCTAATACATAAATTCTGGGGACAAACATTCAAATTGTAGTGGTCAGCCTGTCCTGTTAAATACTGGGCCTTGTTAGCAGTGATAAGTGTATGTGTTACTCAGTTCTTTGTGACTGTGACTGAATACCTGGGATAATCAACTTACAAGGAGGAAATGTTTATTTTTGCTCATGGTTTCAGGGGATTTATTCCACGGCTACTTGGCCCTATTGCTCTTGGCCTGGTGGCACAGTGCACAGTGGGAGTATTTGGGAGAGGAAAACTAGCCATTTCATGGTGCACAATAAGCAAGAAGAGAGGCAGGAAACAATCAGTGTCCCTATACCCTGTCAGGGTCATGCTCCCAATGCCATAACTTCCTCATGGTTAGCCCCATCTCCTGAAGGTTCTATTCCCTCCCAATAGTGCCACAGGCTGGTGACTATACCTTCAAAGCAGGGGCCACCGGAGGACAGTGAAGATCCAAACAGCAGCACTGTGGCCAGGTAGGTGAGCAGGGATCAGGTCAGGAAATGCCTCTCAAGTCATGCAGAGGGATCAGGGAGTGATGCAATCTTGCCGAGGTATTTCTAGTGGGCATCTGCTATTTATGCTTGCTCGGCACTTATTCCTCTTTCTTCTGGCAAAAAAAAAAAAAAGAAAAGAAAAGAAGAAGAAAAATGGTGCAGCATTCCTCTAGGGACCAAACTATCCACTCCTATTCTCAATTCTTATGGGTTTCAGGGACAACTTCATAGCCCAACCTTGGCTAACAAAAAATGTCTGTTCTTCAGAGCCACAGAGGTGGGATAAAAAAAATACCCCAACTTCTTTATTCTCAGGCTTGGTGGTCTTGTACTGGTGACTTCCATGAAGAGCACTATGGCACTGTGGCATAAGGTCATCCTACACAGAGCAGCACAGCCAGGGGCAGCGAGCAGACAGAGGACTGGTGATAACCAGCACGCCAGTGAGGCCTTTGCTCAGAAGTTTTGAACTGTAGCTAACCTGGAAAAATAGCAACTCTTTATTTTTTTTCCTGTGGCTAATAATTCAAGTACAATTTGTAAAGTGCTATACGATTCAATCCAAGACTTGCTTCAGACCATAAAAGTAAATTGTTTCTTTGAATTTCCTCAAATAAGAAAAAAATTATACCCAGAAGGAAAATCAGGGCAAAAGCCATTAGTTTGGTAACAAAGTGAAAGGAAAAGAGAAGGGGCTGAGGGCAAAAGGGGTACATTGATTTACCTGACATCTTTGCATAATACCAGCCATGTCCTGAATGTTCTGAGTATCATTTTTTGTTTTGTTGTTTTGTTTTTCTTTTGGTCCTGGGGATCAAACCTAAGAGTGCTGGATAACTGAGATACCTTCTCAACCCTTTTAATTTAATTAGTTTTGTTTATTTATTTATTTATTCAGGCAGGATCTCCCTAAGTCCCCCAGGGGCTTGAACTTTGAATTCTCCTGCCTCAGCCTCCCTCCATGCATGTGCTACGACCACCACTTTAAGTGCCTCGACCACCACTTTAAATGCCTTGACTAAAGTACGGCACAGAAATAATTCAAAACAAAACAGGAATCTGGATATAAAAAGGAAAAAAATAGAATAAAAGGACTAGAGGAAGATACTAGCAGCTTTTAATTGCTAAAGGCACAAAACACAATCCCCCAGTTTAAACAAAAGAGGCTCTCTGCTTTTACATATGGAAGTCCATGATTTGAACTAAGTACCTCTGGATGCGGGTCCTCAACAGAAATTACTAATACTCAGTTTTCCTTCTGTGTTTGAGGAGAGAAGTTTGCAGCCTCTAGGATCTGAGTACATGGCTTGCCACCTAGTTCTGCCACTTACTGTGGGTACCACTCTGGGTAGGTTACTTAACTTCCCTCTGCCTCAATTTCTCTATCCATCAAGTGAGAATAGAAAGAAAACCTTCCTCCTGGCATACTGTAAGCAATAACTACTAAAACAGTTTTCTCTTTTCAGTAGGTTATGTTATTTTACAAAACATTGTGTGAAGATTTTAATAATAGTGGAGGTGTAAAGACTTGTATTAAATCTGATGAACACTATAAATTCAGAAGCTCTGGGACTGGAGGAATGGCTCAGCAGTTAAAGCGCTTGAGCAAGCACTAAGCCAAGCGCTAAGTACCCTAGTTCGATTCCCCAGCACCACATAAGCTGGGTGTGGTGGCACACACCTGTAATCCCAACACTCGGGAGGCTGAGACAGAAGGATTGCCTTGAGTCCAAGGCCAGTCTGGGCTCTGAAGTGAATTCTGGACCAACCTGAACCACAGAGGGGGACCCTGTCTCAAAAAAAAAAAAAAAAAAAAAAAAAAATCTGAAGCTCCGGCCATGTGCTAGGAAAGAGGTTCTGATTAATATATGTTGCTGGGACTTGAAGATTTGACATTTTTACTTGATCACAAGTTTCTGATCTAATTATGAGCAACAGGCAGTTGGTAGGACATAGGTCATGACAATCCTTGGGGATAAATAGATCTAACTCTAAACTTTCAAATGCCCCTTCGGAAATTCTTAAACTAATTGAGCAGAGAGTTTCAAGTTGAAAATCTTGAAGATCAGCTCTAGAAGTGTTTATAAAAATGTTGTCCTGGGACCTCAAAAATCAGAATTGCTCAGACTGTTTGCATAAACGATCAATCCTGTGTGCTACCCCAGCAGTACTCCATTAAAATATTTGCAATAAATCTGCTTTTTAACAGGTACCAGGTAACTCTTAGGTACAGTAAATCTGAAAATCTAAGATTTCATAATAGTTTTTTCTTTTACATTCATCCCCATCTTCACCTTTTTATTAATGTATTCAACAAATATTTGCATGTGTCAGTTACTGTCCAAGGTATTGGAAATAAGATGGTGACCCCTTCCCTTCTAGGAGATTATAGTCTAGGAAGCAATAAAGTATAAAATAAATAATGTATCTTAGATTATAATAACCACAAAAGAAGTAAAATATTTAAAACTCAGAAAGAAAGCAAATGGCTCAGCGGCTCCTTTAGATTAGATTATCAAAAAAGGCTTAATGAGGAAATAACATTCTAATTGAGATACATGGTCTGTGGTATTTTTTCCTAAGTATTCATGTTGAAGATAAAACACATGTAATATATGCACACCTAGGAAGTTTGATCCTGGTAGGAAAAAAAGGATGAAAAATCTTTGAGATCAATTTAATTGAGAATATTTTAATTGCAGAGTCACACATTTATGTCAGACATGTCAGCCATGGTACCAGTCACTGCTAAAAGAAACTGGTACAGCCATTGCTTCTAGGCAAGCCCACCCCTCATTCCATTACTAGGTTAAAACTGGCTGTACCAAATGGTAACCAGGCCTCAGGATAATGAATGATGTAATAGCTTCCCTTATCCTTGGTATATATATTCCAAGCCCCGCAGTGGATGCTTGAAACCATGGAAAGCACAGAAGCCTATAACTGAGCACTTATCTCGTTTCGTGGCTATTTCTCTAGCAGTTTGAAGTGTCACTGCAGAACTAGCACTAGTTTCTCTTTCTTCAGAATTCCACCTATGTGCTCTGAACATTTATCTTTGAAACCTCAGAATGTGTTTTTCCTTCCTTACAAAGAAGTTGGGAATTTTCACCTTTTTCCTAAAAGAAACACTTTACGGCTTCTCTTTGGCTTGTCCGAATTTCTATTCACACCACTCCTGTGCTTTGTATAATAAAGGTGACCTGGACACAGCCGCAGTGATCCTGCAGTAGTCGGTTCAATAGCTATTGGACAATTAAGCGGCCAGTGGGTGGGCAGTGTGTCTACAGGGTGAACTCATTGCACAAAGATGCAAGTTGCATCCTTGACGGAAGAAGGAGGCATGTCATTTCATCCTGCTGCTCAGAACAGATGGCAACGTGAAACCTATACGTTGTTTATTTCTAAAATTTTGCATTTATAATATTTTCAGCTAGAGGTTGACCCCAAGTAACCAAGACCAAGAACAAGGACATGTCTGTGTAGGGACAAACTGAGCCCTCAACTTCTCTCTCAGAAAGTAGAATGAGGAAAGAGTGAAGGAGGCAGGGCGAAGCAAGCTCTGGGGTGGCACAGTGCATTTGGAGAAACTGCAAGGCACAGTCGGACCTTCACATTGGCCAGAGAGGTTAAAGTGAAACAGAAACTATAGCGTGAGTTTTCTCATAACAGAAACGGAGAAAACAGAAATGATGAGATGGAGGCACAGGCCACAAAGAATAATCCAGTGTCGCCAAAAGGGCAGGCCACCTGTGTGCAGTTGGACAATTCCTTCTTTTCCTTTCACCCAACTCTACTCCAGTTTCAGCTTTTCCTGTGGCGTTTCCTCAGTCCCCAGTTTTTTATATCACCATCAGGAGCAGAAGAAGCATTGCTCCCAACCTTTTTTTTTTTAAGTAACTTAAATTTTCTCTGTCACTGAATGATAGTCTTATTTTGAATGAGGTCATTGTAGCATGATTATAGCTTAAATATACACACACAAATATACACACTTACACACCCACAGTTTTTTATGCCTGCTGCCTGAATGGGAGAGAAGTGAAGTGGTTTTATTCTTATTCCTTTACATGTCACTTATAGAATTTTACTCACACACCCCAATTTAAAGGCCACGACTCTAGAGTAGTCCTATTGCATTCTCGTGAATTTTTCCACCCAGCGAGTAAACTGGGAGGGGATGGGGGAGGCTTGATTTGTAACTCTCCAATAGCTTTAAGAGATTTGAAGTTCCTTGGTCCTAAATAATAAAAATACTAACTCCTTTTCAAAGTTGATTTGATTCTAATGAACGCTATCAGTGAAAAGTTGTTCCTAAAAAATGGTTTCTGAAAGGGATCAAGCACCCACTGCCTCCCTAGAGAGAGAAACAGAATGTATAAATGGAAAACGCATCTGACGTTAAGCTCCATTCTCAGTCCCTTTACATAATGTGAAAAAGAAGTAGCTTGAAGCCATTGAGATATTTAGCTCTGAAAATTAGCCAGTATGGAGCTACTGGGATAACGTTCAGTATATTTTTTTACAAGCCCTCCTTTGAAATAAACCAGACAGAGGTTCCTTTCACTTCCATGAGAGTTTTCAGCAAAAGGAGAAAGGAGGACTTTATACGCTTTAAACAGCCTCACAAGCCATTCAAAGACTTCCTAGCCTTCTCGGCTATTTCCAGTGCTGAGGGCCGTCAATGTAGCTTCTCACTATAGTCACTGTCCCTTTGCGCATCAGCCTGGCAGCTGAGCTCTCCTAAGCTTAGAGACTTCGCTGTATGGGAAGAACTTACCACTAGACACCATCGTGGACTACACAGGGATGTGAAGAGCCAGGACCTGTGGCTCTGGGGACATGAAGATCTCAGGGCTTTTCACATCCCAGAATCCTGTTTCCTGTCTCTGTGCCCACTGGACCTATCCCTGCTGTTGGAGCAACCAGAGACACCAAACGGGCTGGCAAAGATTCTGCCTTCTCCCTGTCTGTCCAAGAACAAGACCTACACTTCCTCCTCTTCAAAACATCCTCCTCCTGCACTGCAGCTGCTGGATTTCAAAGCTAGACTGCAAGGATCCCGGGTCTTTTGCAGGAGGGGTCAGAAGCTGGTTATGACACCTGCCCAGGACTCCACACTTGAGGTTACCATTTCCTTTGCTTGAAAAGCCTTGTCCCCTTTAGGTTCTTATTTTCGCACGTGCACGATGATCTGTTCCTTTCAGGTTTTGTTTCTTCCTGCTACTCTTTTTAGAGTACCTCACCATCATCTCCAGCACTCTTTCAAATCCTCATTTATCATTTTGTCAGCGGTGAGTAGATTTCCCAGATATCTTTTCTGGTAATAATTTGGAGTAAGAGGCTGGAGGATAGCTCAGTAGTTAAAGAGCCTGCCTAGCAAGCTCAAGATTCTGTATTTGATTCCTCACCACCACACAAACTGGGCATGGTGACACACATGCTTGTAATTGCAGTGCTTGGGAGGCTGAAGCAGGAGGACTGCTGTGAGAACAAGGCCAGCCTGGACTTTAAAGTTAGTTCAGGGTTAGTCTGGGCTACGGAGTGAGACCCTGTCTCAAAAATAAAAGAAAAAGAAAGAGAGAGAGAGAGAGAGAGAGAGAGAGAGAGAGAGAGAGAGAGAGAGAGACCCTGACTCGAAATAAAAAACGTTTTTGGAATAACAGTGGACAGAACAACTTTACAAATAGTCCTAAAGGGATCCTAACGTGGGAGAAGGACCCATAGGTGAAATCTCAAGGTGCCAGTGCAGGATCCTCCTAGAGACTTCAAAGAATTGTCCATTTAGGGTTGCCTGAATTATGATACCTGAACAAATCCACACAAATTCAGGAGGAGGATTCCATTCCTGATCTATCTTCTTCCTATAAGGTGATCTTTTCTTATGCTGAGCCCTGTACTTTTGAGATTAGAGGCAAGATGGGCTTCATAAGTAGATATCAACTACAAATAATAATCTGGAGAACTTTGAAAAGTCAGCTGCTCTTACAAGCTATTGGCCTGCCTATGTTAAATAGGACTGTTTTGAGCTACAAATAACAGGAAGATATAATTCCAGTTTAAACTATGTTTATTAGAGAGAAGCTATTCCAGAGTTTAATCAGTGGCTTAATGATGTTGTTACAGAAAAAGACATTCTTCTACTCAGAAAATTCACTTTTTTTCTGCCTGCCTGTAACCAATTGGTCATATTGGATGGACAGGAAAGGACTCAGGGCTTTCTCCTAGCAGGGATATGTTTTTCAGCCTGAAAATAGAAAACAGAACTCAATCATATACATAATCACATCCTCATGACTGACCACAGCAGTCATGAGCCATCTGTGGCCTTGTAAGTTAGAGGCAGCTATTACCTTCTCAGAAGTCAGAAATCAAGTTGAACAATGAGGGAAGAGCGACAAGGATGGAGATGAGGAGGGTGAAGAACAGTTGTTATATACAAAGTCTAAACTACCTACCAAGCTTGTTGGTGCCTGGAATCCAATCCATCCATTTTTTCAATCACCAGAGGCTCTGCCTCAGTGAAAGTAAATGGATAACATGTTTCAAGACATTTATCCTTCCCAAATATTTAGCTTGTTATATTTTGAGAACAGTATCAAATAGGCAATTGAATATTAAAAGAAAAATGTATTTAGCATAGGTGCTAATGATGTGCTTATTAATCTTTAGTTACCAGTTGCAGAGGAACCCTGATTTGTGGTCGCTGATGTCTGCAGTGCGACTGCCCCACCGTCATCAGTTCCAAGCCACCCATGGTTCAACAATCGGCTAACAAAATTTCAGAAAATGGAGCGTCAACTCATATTAATCAGTTCCAGACTCTGCTATGCCCATACTCCAGCCCATTGTGCTGTACATTTTCATGTGTGTGATGTAGACATGATTATCACATTTTACAGATGGGAAGACTTGGCTCAAGGAAGTTTGATATTTTGCGAGTTACAGAATTCAACCTAGTTTTTCTTAGGATTAAGAGAGCCTGGGTAAGAAGTCTCACCCAGGTACCAAACAAATCCTTATTATTTGAATTATGTGCACTGCTGACACTTAATGCCCTTGGAGTAATAAAAACAAAGTAAAACCGAAGTCACAAGAAGTCTTTATTCTTATTTTAAAGAAAAGACAAAAGAAAAACACAGAGATATCATCAGAAACATTCAAAACAGAAGAGCTTCTGTTCTACCTGCAAATGTCATACATTTGAAGGAAAAGCTAGGTCCTTCTTGTGTTTTGTGACATCAAAAGGAGCATTGTCTGAAAGTACTCCATTGATATATCTCCTGCCTTTAGCTTCATATTAATTAACAGCCTTGTAGCTCAAATATGCAGGCAGATTTTACAAAGACTTACATATTTCATTTTAGAAACATTCCCCACCATTTCTACAGGCTGGGGGCTCAATTTTTCCTTTCCTATCTCAGTCTGTTGTAGAGACGCACGACTATGGCACCATCGATACAAACATGCTCCATAAGGTCAAGTGTTTTTCAAAATGTAAGTTACCCGTGTTTCTCGCTAGTAAGCAGCCATGGCTCAGGTTGAGGCTTTCTTCCTCAGAAGAAAAATATCCTGGTTCCCTTTTCTCATCTCCTGGCTTGTGTCACAGTTCATAGTATTTTCTCCCCTGGCCATTGATACAACAGGCGGCAAATATTCTCTTGATTCTAACTCATTCACTAGGGTGTCCAGCGAGTTCCGTGTCACCCACCACCAGGGGCAGGAGGCACCTGCTGCCCCATTTCTAGGATTTCACGACCACATCCATCCCCATACTGCACCACTAGAGTCTCAAAGTCAGACCTGCCAGTCCGCAACATGCATCTGTGTTACAGGCTCACTGGCCTAAGGCTTGTATGAGGTTTTGGTGCAAGTCCAATTCCCAGGATGAAGTGGGTACTGCCCAGGAGAACGGCCTACCCTGTTCAGAGTCAGTTCTTCTACCCATGGGGCAGAGAAGTTTCTGACAATAGTCAAACTGCACTGATGAAATGAACATGACCGTTCTCTTCTCTTCGCCACTTCCAGATCTGCCCATGCAAACACAGCCTCCCATTTGTCAACATTGCCCCAGGGGACTCAAACAATGGGCCCCCCTCCTGGCTGCTCAGTGACTATGGACACAGCCCCTTCAGAGAACAATTCTATAGCTGTAACAATATTTAAAGGAATGAGCTGACTCTTCATTCAAAAATACAGCCCCAGTCCTCCCATAGCAAGTGCCCTTCTCACAAAGTTGTCTTCTTCCAGATGTAACTGAACATTTACTAATAGAGAAGATGCCGTGAGATTAGGCAGAAGCTAGGCTCAAATTAGGCATAATGAGAAGCAACCCAATCTGTGCCCCAGGACAAATTCTAGTTACAAAGGAAAGACATATCCTCCCTAAATTCCTGTTGACTTCCCCACTTCAAAGCAAAATTGTATTTCTATGTACACCTGGAAATTAGAATTAGTGCAAGCCAGCAAGACAGAGACCATTGAGATTGTTTCTGAACGTGGTGTTCTTGAAACATATGGTAAGCAAAGTTTGGAATCGGCATCACTGTAAGTGTGTTTGTCTCCAAAGGCCACATAAAGTGCTATTTTAGGCTATAAATGAGTCTCAGCTTCCCCTCACATGTTTTGTCTTACTGTCTTGAGCCACTTTTCAGTTCCAGTTTTACACTGTTTGTTACAAGGACATTCTCTGCGGACTGGAGGATTAGCTCAGCAGTTAAAGCACTTGCCTAGCAAGCACAAGGCCTTGAGTTCAATTCCCCAGCATCTCATAAACTGAGCGTGGTGACATAAAGTAATCCCAGCACTTGGGAGACTGAGGCAGGAGGATTACTGCATGTTCTAGGCCAGACAGGGCTACATAGAGCATTCAGGACCATACTGGACTACAGAGTGAGATTCTGCTTCAAAAAAAAAAGTACATTCTCTGGTCACATGCAACTAGAAGACAAAGTCACAACTTTGCAGATGACTCTTGGAAAGTTTAATGGCAGATAAACAGACACAATTCTCATACAGTGTCCTTGTATTTGACTCCCTCCTGGGAGTTCACACAACTTTTGTAAAGGATTAAAAAGGTCAAAACTATTTTCATTGTAATGCTAAACTGTTATTAGCATGGCTCCAGACAGCAGCTCCAAGTAGTCACTGGATTCTTCACCACTGTGAACTTACTGTCAAAAGGAAAAGAAAAAGAAAACAAATTTTTTTCAGTTAAAAATGTCTTGGTGCCGCAGTAAGTATGATTAATTTTATTTCTTGACCGTTGACTACGTGTCCTTTTTAATATTCTGCCTGACAAAATGGGAGAAATGCATGAAGCACCTCTACTGCGTGCTCAACTTCAACGTAGCTCAAAGAAGAGTATTTGTGCGGTAGTAGCTAACCTACCACTTTTTCATGGTTATTTGATAGACATTTGTTTGAAAATCAACAAAGTCTGTTACAATGTAGGAAAACAACTTATTGTATTTGTTGGTAGGGATAAAATTCAATCTTTCAAACAAAAACTACTAAAATTACTAATTTTGATAAACTTGAACCTGCTACCATGAACGTAGCAGCTTCTCAGCACTTAAAGATTTTCCTGACTGCATCAGTAGTGATAGTAATCAATACTTTTTTTGGTATTGTATTTTTAAAATGCATGAAAATTTGGAAGATGTGTGTAACTCAATTAACAATATTTATATGCATATATTTATGCATATATACACAAATACAAGCTGTTAATATATAAATGTATATTTATATTTATATACTTCAATCAACACATTAAAATAAACATTCTTTTAGTCAACTCAATAAATAGATGATTTTAAATTTCTTGGTTTTAATTTTCTTTATGGTCAGTATAAATAGATATAATCCTTGCTATGAACATTCCTTTGGTTCCTCAGTGTGTCCATTGATGGGTTATGTCAACTTGACAGAATTAGGACCTATACCTCCGTTAGGATTAGGATTTGTCAACCACCCTAGATTGGGGATCAAGAACTGGTCTGGATTGAAGTGTGAGCATTTGTGGGCTGGCCAATGAAAGAATAGCACCCACCCAGATGTGGGAGGGCCAACTGGAACTCCAATGCTATAAAAAGGAGGAAGAGGGACAATTGTCACAGCTCTTCTTCTGGGAAAGCTCTTGATTATCAACATAACACGGACTTGCTACACATCGCAGATCATCAGCACAGATTCCTTCCCTTCTTGCCTTGTGTCTGTTTGTCTGTTGCTGCTCTTTAGTCGCTGATCTTCAGGCTTCAGTCTTCACCTGAGATCTGCAGCAATCTCACCTCACAGGCTGTTCTGCAGTCCCGGACGGGATATCTACTTCACGACTGAGCAGCCATCTTGGACCACTTCTATAAGCAAACAGTTAACTGCATTGACCACAGACTCCAAAATTTCTATAGTGTATGGAAATTTGGGGAGTTCAAATACGAACAGGATGCCAGGACGGTCTTCATTTCTTCATTGGAAAAATCCTGACTAAGTCCTGCTATCAGTTGTTGAGGATTGTGGACCTGGTACTGAGGCAAACAGATCTAGTCCCAGCTATGACAGAGTGATACGAGACATTACACAAGTGAACATTGTGAGGGTGAAGGAAACAAAGAGACTGGCCCACATGAGAGAACTCAAGCAGCAGAGCCTGTCCTTAGACTGGTGCCTAGAACAGCCTCTTGGAGGAGACAGGTGAACTGGACTGGAAGAGTGAGAGGCAGCCTCCTATGCATAGATTGAAGGAGGAGTTTCAGGCCAGGAGATGCAGCTCACATGAAGGACTTGCGTCATCCCCTTTCTGAAGGTTTTGGATCATTCTGGGGATTATTGTCTGGCTGAGAGAGCAGGCTCAAGTCTGACTGGCTGGGTTCCAGGCCAACTCTGCCACCAGCTGGCTGCCTGGCCTAGTAGCAGTCACTTGGCCTTTCCAGATCTTTATTATTATCCTCTGTAAAAGAGGAAAGGAAGTATTCTTTTATAGGTATGTGTTTCCTTGGAATTACATCAAATATTTCATGCCAGTAGTTGGACACAAATGAGTGTGTGTGTGTGTGTGTGTGTGTGTGTGTGTGTGTGTGTGTGTGTTTGTGTGAATGGTTTATAGAAACTGGAGAAGTATCCAGTTGAAGTACCCTAAGATGTCCTGGAGTTTATTTACCATCAAGCCATGATTGGTCCTTGTTATGATATAGGAGGGAGAGAGAGAGAGAGAGAGAGAGAGAGAGAGAGAGCAAGCTAAGACAATGTCAAAAATCCCAACTAAGATTGGAAGAAACAATTTTTTGAGAAAAGCATTTACCAACACTTATAATTCATGTGAACGCTGGGGCTAGAGTTTGCAGGAGAGGCTGACTGAAGGCACAGACAGGTGGAAGCTGAGGTTATGAACAGGAGGAAGTGCCAAGCTGTGAGCAGCACAGATGGGAGCATGGGCGACGATCCCAGATCTGAACTCAAAAGACAGGGCAGGCGAAAGACAAGGCTTGGTCTCAAGAGCAACCAGAACCATCTTTCCTGAGCTTTGTGATCTTGAAGGGGCTCTATGTGTAAACATGGCTGCCAACCTCTGTATTAAATGTTTTTGTCTAAGGTTGAGCTGTACTGTTTTCATCTCTGACCCCTCTCTATTGCCCTTGACAAAAATATTCTCTCTTCCTAAAAATGAGGGAGAGGGTGAAGGTTAGGGAGCTCCCCGGGGCATTGCATGGATGCTGGCACCTCTGGGTTCCCAAGGCCTTTGTGCTTTCTTCTCAGAGAATGGTCCTTTTCCAGATAGCCATTTGTTCTTTGCTCCTGTGGCCTGCGTAAAGGCAGGTGACTTGGAGTCTGAATAGCTGAATAGCTTCATATTTAGACTAAAAATTGGAAGCAATTTAGATCTTACATGTTTCAGAGAATTCCAAAAGGAAGAGGTACAGCATTGTATGAGCAATGGTACCCAGACACCCTAATGGTCCCTCTATTGCCCCAAGGTCATTCATATCCTAAAGGACAGGGCTCCTTTGTCTTTACTTCCCCACCACAAAAACCAAACAAAATCTTCCACAAACTATTACTTATTCCAAAGCCATGATGCCTCTTGTCCTTTTTGTTTTTGTTTGTTTGAGACAGGGTCTCATTCTATAGCCCAGGCTGATCCTCCTCCAGACCCCTCTTCTCCCTTCTTTCTCGTCTACTTCCTCCCAGGCAAAAGTGAAGTGAAGGAGGGAACTCCACTGGTGCCGTGCAACATTAGGGAGAGTCAGAAGTGGAGTTAAGCTTTATTCCTGCAGCCTTCGGTAAAAGTATAACAGGTGGCTTGGGAGCTGGCTTCAGCCTAATTTCTAGTCTGAATCACTGTCAATGACTCTGACCAAGCCTCTGAGACATGCTTCCAGTATTTTGCTACCTTGTGTCTACTTTAAAAGTACATACCATCAGAGAGAAAAAGGAAGATCTTGTGGCAAAAACCAAGGCTGTTCACCAATTAGTAACATAAAGCCTGAAATAAAATTACACCCAGGCCCTGGAGATGGCACCTAATGATACATTGGCTGGATATTTTCAGCTGCCCCCTCCCATCCTGTTTGCACCCTCCTCCACCCTGGCGGAGCTCCAGAGGGCTCACCTCTGCTGACTGAACCAGCAGGCGGCCTTGCCTGCTTCAGGACCTGACTGCGATCAGAGAGGAACAAGAGTAAATGTAAGAAGCAGGGAGGTAGGAAAGATTTGAGTATTGATTTATTCCCTGCACTCCCTTGCCACCAGGTCACTGCATCCTTCTGAAGGCCATGGCTCACTGCAGTCTCTACCTTCATACCTCTCTCTCTCTCTCTCTTGCTCGCTCTCTCTCTCTCTCTCTCTTTCTCTCCCCCCCCCCATCCTTACCCCCTCAGGCTCAGAGGTGACAATCTTTGCGGTTTCCTAACACGCTGTTGTGTAAACCATCTCTTATCACAACCATCTCTTCCTGCCCAGACCTTGCCTCTAAAACCTTCTCAAGTAAACAACAAACAAATCAGAACAAACACAGTATAGACCAGGAAGAGATAAGAACAGTTTAAGACCCCTCATTTAGAAGAGGTGTTGACAGCAGATAGATAAGAAATAGGTTAGTTCCTACTTTGTTTGTAGCTTCACAAAGGAGAATGATCTCTTATCCATCCAACAACAAAACACTTTGGAATGTAGCCATGGATACAGAATGTATCAGAAGCTAGAAGCCGAGTCCCCACCCGTTTCCCTCTCCTTTCTCTTGTCCAGGGGTCCCTTGCTGTTGTGGCTGCTTCCCGGGCAGATGAAGCTGGGCATCTAAGTGTGGTTCAGATGGTGAAGTCCCCCCTGTGATCCAGGGCAGTTCACAAGCCTCGGCTCCTGCTGGTGTTGGCCGTGGTGGTATGATTTGATTTGTGCAGATGCAAGTGCATCTCTTAAGTGCCTGTCACTCCACATCCCCGAGTGTCTCATTGGACTTTCCTGCCATGTTAGTTTCAGAGCTGCTGTCCGCTGATGCCCAACTTTCTAGAAATAATATCAAAAGCTCCCATTCTTTTCAAACCCCATTGCTTCTTAGAGACCTCTAGCTGGTAGGTCACACCTATGCTTTCTCTGAATTTTAATTTTGCTAGTAAAGGCAGAGATCCTGTACTTTTTTAATGGAGTACCCCAATATGAACCAGGCACTAAGTCAAGGGCAAGCTACATAACGGTGAGCAGAACAGACCCAGGATCCACTTTTGGGGATCTTACAGCCTCAGAGACAGTAAGCAAGCTGGATGGCTAATTTTAGTGCCGATATAACTGAATTAAGGAACACCTAGAAAACTACTGAGGTGCTACTTTTGTGGAGATTGGCATGTGAGTTAGTGGACCCAGTGGGAAGGATCTGCACTCAAGGTCAGCAGGCACCACTGAACAAGCACAGGGAACCAAAAAGGAGAGAAAAAGATTTCTTTTGTCTCTCTGAGAGCTAGTAGAACCTCTCCTCCTCCTGCCCTAGGGCATCAAAACTCCAGTCTCTCTTGGCATTACCACTAACAGCTCCCTGGATTCTGTGACCTTCAACCTGACACAGAGTTATACCATCATTTTCCCTGGTTCTCCAACTTGAACAGAACTACAGGATCATCATTCTAGAGTTCCTGTTTCCAGCCTTTAGAATTGTAGAGACAATTCCTCTAAAAAAGTTCCTTTATCTGCCTATCTATCATCTATCTATCTATCCATCCATCCATCTTATTGGTTCTGTCTCTCTGGAGAGCTCTACTACACTTACCAATAAATGTATAATTGAAAACTTTGATACATGCTAGGAAGGAATGGTACATATCATTATAATAAAATGTAATAAATGATCTGATATACTTCGAGGAATCAAAAGTCTTCCAAGAGGTGGTCATATATTGGCTAAGTAGTGAAGAATGAACAGGCATCAGGTCAATTGTTCTCAAACAGGGGTGGTTTCATGCCCAGTGAACATCCGGTAATTTTGGGGACATTTTTCACTGTCACAACTTGTGGATGCTACTGGCATCTAGTGGGTAGAGGCAATGGATGTTGCTAAACATCCTAAGACACCCTGGAAAACAGCAGCCTTCACTGTTGCTGACACCAGGGTTGAGATATCTGTGTCAGGTAAACAACGCCAGCCAGAGGATAGGACAGCATGTGCACATATCTAGCCTCCCACTTGGTCTGGCACAGAAAGTCATCTAATATTGAACTGAATTTTGGTTTAAACTGACTGTGATATCACTTCTGTCTTTTCTCGCATTACTTCTATAGGGTAAGATTTTATTTTATAAGGCAGGGGTGGAAATGAATATGACAAAAACAATTCTCCAGTTGTATGTATAACTGAAAGCTTGATTCGGGTAAGAAAGTGCAACACAATTGATAAACATAGGTTTTTGTTTGTTTGTTTGCTTGTTTACTCAGGATGAATGTTGCTTGGAAGTGGAAAATACCCACTTTATCTCAACTGGCAATGTGACTTGCTAAAACTGAACATTTGTAGTTTGGGTCCCCAAATGGTGACCTGGATTGAACTGAAATGGAAGATACATTATTGAAGAACTAAGCAGAACAGGACATGTAAGGAAGTGTAACAGAGAATTATGATGTGCAGAATGTGTTCTAAAGTCAAGGCCCTTGGGTTCATTATTCCTCCACGGAACAAGTGTTTATTAAGCTCAACCACCTTAATTGTCAAGCTTAGAGATATTAAGAGACTCAGGACTGCAATGGTAGATGGGTGAGCACACGAACAATGACAAGGCAATGTGCACATTGCTTCAATACAGTAGATCTTATGAAGCGCTAAGAGCAGGACAGAATCAAGTAGGCCTGAGGCAGGCAAGGAACAAGGGCATCACTGTCTTCACAGACAAGGTGTCCAGAGGTATGTCTTCATGGTGGCCTGTGAGGACACTGATGAGAAATGCCAGGGAATAGCATGTGCAATGGGAAAGAAATTGAAGAAGATCATGGCCTTCTTTGAGTGTGTGCTACAACATAGTCTGGTAGCCTCCAACCTTTTATCCCCCATTTTATAGATGTGTATTAGTGCAAAACATAATGTCTACATTGATGTTGAGCATTTTGTGCACATACATGTCATGGCAATGTTACAAATTCTTCCTCTCTCTCCTTTTGGCCCTTCCCCCACTCCTCACCCCTCCAGTTCCCATTATTTCCCACATTAAGTTCTATGAAATAATTGTGATCTGGTTTTCTCATATCAGAGAAAGCCCCCAACCTTTCTGACATCAGGAATCAGTTTAGTTGAAGACCATTTTCCCAACTGTGGGTGTGGTATGGTGACTTGTCCTGCAATAGGTTGTACTATGGAGCAAAGCTCCATCTCCTGTCAGATCATCAGAGGCTTTAGAACCTAACAGGAACTCACTGGCAGAGGACTTAGGTTTGCTTGCTGCTCACCTCCTGATGGCCATTCATGTGTCCTGGCAGCCGAGTCTTCCAAAGCTACAAGCCACAGACTCCAGTCTGTATGCCAGGGGCTGGAGACCCATGAGATAGGATGTGAGTATTGTGGGTGGGCGTGAGGCAGGGGAGAAGTGGCAGACGGTGAAGTGAGAAGGTCTTGCTAGGCAAAGGAAAGGCACAAATAGATTTGCATGTGCAGAATGACCAACCACTCTTGTGGACATGAGAGGTTAGTCTGGGCAGGAGTGTTGGCCTAAGAGGCCAGAGGAGTGAAGATACCATAGGAGTCTGGTGAGAGAAACAGTGCTGTAACAGAGCAGTGAGGTCGTGGGCCTCCAAAACAGAAGGGGACACATCTGTACAGAGTCCTGATGCCATCACGTTGATAATGAATTTTTGAGGACTTTTAGGCCACAGCAACTTGTCTGGCTTGTGTGATTTATCTGGCATTTTCACACACTTTACTGTGTTTTCCATTCACAGTATCATGGCTTAGATTTGGAATGTCCCCCAAATATCTCATGTATTTGAACATTATGGATTGTCTATGGAATCATATGCTATGGGGAGATTGGGGCCTGGTCTGGAGGGGTGTATTACAGGCATGTAGATTAGATTACAGGCATGTAGTGGAGGATTACCACACCTTCCACACCTGGAGGGGGCAGAACACTGAGGTGACCCAGAAGGGGCAGATCACTGGGACAGGACCTGGAAGTTATATATGCTGCTACCTTCCTCTTGGGTTAGGTGAGATTGGATTTGAAGGAACGGGACTTCCTGTTTGTAATTTTTTGAGGAGCTGTTTCCACTTCTGCCTCTGTCATGTACTTCCACTGTTGCCAGCCACCCCTGAATGGACTGTGACCTTCTGAAACTGTGAGCTAAAATAAACCTTTCTGCCCCTAAATTTGTAGATGTCAGGTATTGAGTCACAACAATGAAAAAGTAACTGAGACCCACAGTAACCTCGTGGGGTTGCAAGTAGTTATTCCACCACGTGCAATAACGAAAGATGAGGATGAGAGTTGCTGAGCATTGTGACCTCGCAGTCACGACAAGCAGAAACAACCTGGAAGCTGCCCTAACTTGTTTCCTAGAAGTCTGAGCTCATTAGGCTCCACCTGCAGGTTCCTGGTTCTAGAAAGCAACCCATCTTTCCTCCTTTTGTTTTCTCACAGATTGCTTTCTGCTAAGAATAAATTTTTGCCTCCTTTTCACCTGTTCATACGTTTTTCAAAGCTCAGATAACAGTTCCTCTCTACAGTTCTCTCCAACCGACTCCTAAGCCCACCAGCAGGAGGAATCTCTCTGGTTCACCACACCACTTACTTGTTTCCTAAGATCGCTGTCACTTTCTAAGGAAAGAGGACTGCAAGTTCAAGGCCAGCCTAGACAATTTAGCAAGATCTGGTCTGAAAACAAAAACTTAGAAGGGTGGGGGATATAGCACAGTGGTACAGTGTCACTGGGTTCAATCCCCAGTACCACGTGCATGCGCGCGCGCACACACACACACACACGCGCGCGCACACACACACACACACACAGAGTCAACTAGGCATAGAGCATCAAACTTAGGTCGACACATCTGGTAAGCTATTGTTTTTCTTGGGAGTCCTTTAACTCATGTCACCTGATTGAGTAAAGGATCCTAGAGCTGTGATGGGAGAAACTCCTGTCCATTTCCTTCCCACTGCTTCTGAGACTTCACCTTCCTGAGCATGCAGGAGTAAGTTGCGCTGAGAAGACTCTCACAGTTTGGAAAAAAAAGCTCCCCATTAATGATGGCTTTCTGCCTTCAAACCTGGAAAGAGAAAAAATGTGTAGTATGCTGGGGAAAGGAAATTAGGATTCGCTGCACAAGCCACAGGGGAAATGAATTGAAAAGGCGTTTCTCCAAAAAAATATACAAATGTCCAAAAAGAATTTAAAGACAGATAAAAAGAATTTAGTAAGCTATATGAATTCATAGCCTCCTTCACACTGAGCTACATCCCCAGACTTTGGGGATTTTGTGACAGGGTCTCACTAAGTTGCCCAGGCTAGCCTTGACCTGCAATTTGCACTCCTGTCTCAGCTTCCCAAATTGCTAGAATTAACAACCGTGTCACCTGCCGGGAAAGATATAATCTTGATAATAATGAGGGCTGGAGGAATAGCACAGGGGTTAAGGTGCTTGCTTAGCAAGCACAAGGCCCTGAGTTCAGTTCCCCAGCACCAAGTAAAGCTGGGCATGGTGGCTGTAAAGCTGTAATCCCAGCACTAAGGAGGCTAAGGCAGGAGGATTGGTGTGAGTCCAAGGCTATTCCAGGCTACATAGTGAGTTCAAGACCAGCCTGGCTACAGGGTGATACGTGTCTCAAAAAAAAAAAAAAAAGATAATAATGAAATTAAAGAAACCAACCATCTAATTTAAAACATTAATCTCCTTTTAAGTTTATATTTTATCATTTGAATATCTTTGATTATAATTTAACAAAAACTGTCAGATATTTGGCATCTGTTCAATTCTGACTCCAGAAAAGATGTTCCGGTTTTTATAAATCTTAAAACCAGAGGCTGGAGGATCAGTTCAGTGGTTAGTACCCAAGTGCTAAGTACCCAAGTTCAATTCCCCAGCACTACATAAGCTGGGGGTGGGAAGTGGCACACGCCTGTAATCCCAGCATTCAGGAGGCTGAGACAGGAGGATTGCCATGAATCCAAGGTCAGCTTGGGCTCCATAGTGACCAGCTTAGGCTACAGAGTGAGACCCTGTGTTCTAAAAAAATCTTAAAACCAAAACTCACTTATTTTGATGCTAAAAATTTTGTTATAACTAATATCTTTCCTTGCTTATCTGACAGCATTAGAGAAGAGTAATATGACTTTTCCTCAGTCAGTGTGATCTTAGCACCAAAAACAAGCAATGCACATGCCCACACCTTGACAATCAAGGACAAGGAACCAGAAGCCTGCACGATCTGCCCACGGCGAAGGGCTGCCAGGCCCAGGGCCAGGAATGGACACAGATCTCCTGTCTCCACTACAGAGCTTTGCAAACTATACTGCTTCACTATGTCCAAAAAGCCATTTATGGCAGAAGTAAACAAAAGCAAATGACCATTTAATAGGGAAGAGATTAGAGTAAAAGGCAGAGAAAAGAGGTCACAAAAACGTGTGAGCATCATTATTACAAAGAGTATTAAATCAATAGTTGCTCCAATCCCAGTTTTCCACAAGTAGTATTATGAATATAGCATCTTTTATTGGAAAAATGAAACTTAAACTCCTTCGGGCTCGGGCCAACACCTCTGCCTCTCTCCTCGTGGCTCCAATTAACTCCCTTTATTTACCATCACTGTGGAAAATTAAGCGGCATGATCTGTGTGCTACAATCAAAAGGACACATGGAAGACAGTGAGACTTACACTGCTTAGGAGCACAGCCTGAGGTTTATGAAATTGGCAGGATTTTCTCCATTTTTCCCTCATGTCTCTTCAACCAATAGCCCCATTCCTATCACCACCCTTCCCCCAACATCTTTCTGCCCATGGTGAGGGGGAAGGGACGGGGGGAGGATGGAGCCCAAAAAAGCAAAGACACAAAAGATATAGGGAGAACCAGAAGAGAGAAAAGATGAGGAAGAAAAGAAGAGTCAATGATCTGAAGCTGTGTGAAATATTCTGACGCGGAATCACCTGGTGTATTTGTGTTGTACATTTCTGGGCCACATTCCAGATCAGCGGAATTGGCATCTATGGGAACAATGTCATTTAGAAGTAAATGGGGAAAAAAGTAAATGGAAAGCTTTTTGATAAAATAATTACTCTCCTTTTCCTTAATTTGATTTCAAATTTTGTTATTTTGAGTTCAAATTTGCAAATCCATTTGCTTCTTTAAAGCTGGCAGAAAGAAATATCCTATTTATTTGCCTAAAAGCCTTTTTTTAAAAAAAAAATTCTGCACAACGTTTGATAGGCATACTGTTCATGAAGAAGTTGGCGTATTCTCTCACACATCAAAGCAGCTCAGAGACACCACCTCCTACCAAAAAGATCTGTTCTAAGGAGGGTAGCAGGGTAGCGTCAAAAGCAGCCTTTTATGCCACAGGCAGGGGGATTGTGCCACAGGCAGGGGGATTGTAGATGCAGAAAAACCTGCTGTTCACACAGACAATGTGCTCTTGGTCTTTGTCTTCAATTCAACGTGTTAGTATTTTTTTCTAAATTACAAATCTTTTTCCTTATTGCCGCTTGGCAAAAGTTGGGCAATAACCTTCCATGCTAGGATTTCTATTGAAAAGGCCTATCACATGTTGTCCGCAGGACCAAAACTTACTCTTCTCACTTCTGTATGGTAAAAGTAGTTGTGCTAAAGGACCGTCTGCAGGATGTTGACACTGAGTGCAGGTGTGGAGTTAGGCATCCTGTGATGTGTCCTCAGCCAGCTGTTCCTGCAGGTATGGTGGTTGTAGTTGGATCTGTGCAACCGCAACCGCCTGGTGTTATTAGTCATAACTAAGTTAGGAATCCAAATTGAAAAGGGCCTGATTTGTAGTGATCATGTTGTCTAATGTTATTGAACAGTTCCCAGTGGGTAAGTGATCATATCGTGTGTCCATATCTAGCTGGGTCTGCTGTGATAACGATCACACTATATATAATTGTGTGGCCACCCTGGGAATTTATTGCTACAGATCAAACAACAGTGCATTAAGGAAGCCAATAATTGTACTTGCTCTGGGCTATTAGTTGTACTGTAGAGAACAAGCATCAATTTCTTTGGGTGAAAAGTAAGTCTTCTGGTTCTGGAAGAATGGTACAGCAATTAAAGCAGTAGCAAGTGCAAGGCCCTGAGTTTGATTCCCCATCACTATATAAGCCAGGCGTGGTGGTGCACACCACTAATCTCAGCACTCAGGAGGCTGAGACAGGAGGACTGCTGTGAGTCCAAAGCCAGAGTGGGCTACAGAGCTAGACCCTGTATCAAAAAAAAAAAAAAAAAAAAAAAGTCTTTGGTCTGGGGACAGAAACAAATTGACACTCTTAATTCGAAGTATTTTGAAGCAATTATCTTTCTTTTATTTCTTGTAATGACAAATTATTTATAAGACTCTAGAAGTGATAAAACTTAAAGGCTTCATTAAAAATAATAAATGAGGGCTGGAGAAATAGCTCAGTGTTTAAATGCTTGCCTTGCAAGCTCAAGGTCCGGGGTTTGATTCCCCACCACCACAAAAGCTGGGTGTGGTAGTGTACACCAGTAATCCCAACATTCAGGAAGTTGAGGCAGGAAGATTCCTGTGAGATCAAGACCAGCCTGGGCTACATATTGAGCTCAGGACCAGTCCGGACTACACAGTAAGACCCTGTCTCAAAAAGAAAAAGAAAAAAAAAAGAAAATTAACAGATGAAAATGAAACTAAGCTTGACTTAAGCTTATGATATTGCTGTTCAGACAGAAACTTGAGCTATTACAATCAGTTTTCTAATAACCTTAACATTAGAAGGGAATGGAAGGAAGAAAGAAAAAGAGGGAAGAAAATGAGGGTGAGAGCTGGAGGAATGGCACATCGTGTAAAGTGCTTGCCTTGGAAGGGTAAGGCCTTGAGTTTGATTCCCCAGCACCACAAAGGAGTTGGGCGTGGTGGCACTTACCTGTAATCCCAGCACTTGGGCAGGTGGATTGTCCTGAGTCCAAGGCCAGCTTGGGCTACACCAGTGAGTTCAGGACCAGCGTAGGCCACAAAATGAAACCCTATCTCAAAAAAAAAAAAAAAAAAAAAAAAAAAAAAGGAAAGAAAGAAAAAAAATAAAGGAAGTGAAGGCACCAAGGCAGGATTTCTCTCCTCAAATCTGTTTTTAAGGCCAAGTGATTCAGCTCATTGTAGTTACTACACAGAATGTTCTGGAAAATGAGAAAGAATCTGACTTCTCAGAGTCTGGGTCAGTTCAGATGTATCCAACCTGCAGATCGCAGTTCTATTGTCCTTGATTAAAAAAAAAAAATTATAATGCAAAAAGTTAAATAGTTAAGTATATACATTAACTATACTTTCTATATGTGGTCCAAGACAGTTTTTCCTTAGAAAAACAAAAGAGGAGGGAAAAAAGGGGGAGGCTGCAGGTTGGATGCACGTAAACTATGTCTCTCTTTAATAATGACATGACTTTTCTAATTGTGACAGATCTAATGTTGCCTCTTGGCTGAGCCCTATGGCCATGACAGTTTGAATAATAGTTCCACTCCATGTCTGAGTAATTGAGGGACCAAAATAAGGCCAGGGAATGAGGTGGTAAGAGGGTAGTAAGAGAGGATGACAAGTTCCACCCAGTCTTGTTTTAAATTACAGAATTGGAAATGAAACAGAAGACAGACCCAAGATTTCATCTTATAGGTACTACAGTTCTAATATTTTTCCAACTTTAGTCAACCTAGGGATTGAAAAACAAACAGAAGGAAGGGGTGGGGGTGGGCGGGGACAGTGGTTTTAATGTTGGCTGACTGGCTGCTATGTTTGCCAGGATTGTAGTTTCCACACGGGTCATCTCATCAATATATTTCTCACAAGGAGCCTGTGAGTTGGGGACATTATATTTTTTCACAGAGCTACAGAGTTTGTGCAGTATAACAAGAATTATAAACTGCCTGGGCTAGCATTGTCTTTCTGAAAACCCTAAGTATGCTCTATTAGCAGACACGGATTCTTTAAATATGTTTTTTAAACTAATCCTCCTCAGAGGCCCTTCCTATATGCGAAAACTTTTGTCTCCTCTGCCCTTGTTTCCAAAATAAAACACCCTTGGGCTGGGAGTATATCTCAGTGGTCAAATAACTTGCCTAGCATGCACAAGGCCCTGGGTTGGATTCCCCAACACCACATAAAAATTAGCTGAATGTGGTGTTCCACATCTGAAATCTCAACACTCAGGGGGATGTGGTAGGAGGCTTGTTGTTGAAGCCAGCTGGTACTAGAGAATGAGACCCCATTTCAAGAAAAAAATTCAAAATGTAAGAGCAAAAGCACCCTCTATGAGCATATATTCATACATAACAACAACGCCTCCAAACTTGATCTAGAATAATAATTATATTAATAATAATTCCAGATAGGGTTTATTATAATTTAACCAATACAAAGTGAAAAACTGAGGATTTATCCTTACCACTATCCTTTCCATGCCATTTCTTTGCTCTCATTAAGAAAATATTTTGGTAAATATTCTAGACTTTATGCACTTCGTCTAAAGTAGCTTTAAAATGTAACCAGTTTTCTTTGATTAGCCAATCAGGCACCGTTTAAATGACTGAATCTATCTCACAAACGGGCTAAAACATCCTACTTAGGCCATTTCATCGCTGAGAAGAGGTAAGAGAAGGACACTAACAGCCCCAGGACCTCAAAGCAGCAAGTTCCAGAGCACGCTAATAGCTACCTTCAGCTCCAGTGGAAGGTATCAATTTGGTGGTAAAAACTGACTCTCAAATTGATGTCAACTTCCAGAGTCTCTTTATCCACGCAAATTCCTTATCTGAAAATGGCAGGTCTGCATCATTTGTGGCACAAGCACCAGCCCTAGAGAAGAACACCAAGTGCTGGTCTGGGAAATGTGGAAGATGGGGATGTGGAGCAGGAGTGTTCCCTGGATAGTCCCGAGTGGGAGACGCTGATATTCTCCTAGAAGTGGGGACCTTGCAAGGCTAGCCTGGGCTACATAGTGAGCTCAGGACTGTGAGACTGTGTCTCAAAAAAAAAAAAGAAAAGAAAAGAAAAAGAAAAAGAAAGAGAAAGAGAAAAAAAGAAAAGAAAAGAAAAGAAAGTGGGAACTGCTGGGCTAGGGAGTGTCATTCAGTGCTACAGTGCTTATATAGCATGCACAAAGCCCTGAGTTCAATTTCCAGCACTGAAAGAAAATAAGAAGTGGACCCACTGAACTCAGTTTCCTTCCAAACCAGTGTGACACAGCCTGCTGGGCTATAAAAGCTGCCCATAGCAAGTAGTCATTAGAATTGGGGCTGCTCTCTTTCTAAGAAAAGTCGCAACACACACAACTAGAAGACAAAGCTGGCAAATAATAAGCTATTGTTATCAACCAGAAAACAGCCTTTCCATGGCTGCAGGGTGCAAACACATCCTTTGTCCATCTCCCCACCCCCTAATTCCTTTGAACCTGAGACAGCAATACACATCTTGTTTATGCAAGGTCAAATTACCTCTTGGCCCTGCCAATGGGATAACCGTTAGCTCATTGCAGGAACAGGATGGACGGGTATCTATTATGGTATTGGTCTGTTAAACTTCTTTCCAAAAAGGAACTAACCCTAGCTTTTACAAATAATATGGTCATTTAAGGAATATGGGTCTGCCCTAAATTGGGCATTTAGAACAGCCACATTTCAGGCAACTATAATAAAGCGCAATTTTGAGTTCTTGGTGCTGTTTTTTGGGAGGCAGTTGAGAGAAAAACACTATTTGTGGAGGCCTTGATATCTATGCATATTCTCAAACAGTCATGGCAGCAGGGCTCACAGCCTCAGGAATTCAGGCCCTTTTTGTTGTTGATGGTACTAGCAACTACACCTAAGGACTTTGCATTAGGAAACATCACTAGTGCTTTTTTAAATTATTTTTTTTGGCTTACGCCTATAATCCCAACACTAGGAAGACTTGGGGCATGAGGATTGCCATGAGTTCAAGGCTAGCCTGGACTCCATAGTGAGCTCAGTATCAGCATGGACTGCAGAGTGAGACCCTGTTTCAATATTTTCTTTTCTTTTTTTTATCCTGATAGTTGCTAAGTTGCTAAAGTTGCTAAATTGTACAAGCTGGACTTGAATTTGTGATCCTTGCTTAAGCCTCCCAAAGTGCCAGAAGAGGCCCATTTTAGTCAATGTAGGATTACTCATGCTGGGTTGTGTATGATGCCATCAGCTTATACAGAGTTACTGCAAAAAATAGCCCTAGGAAGCCCCTTTTGTGTCTACAGTAAGAATACTGATGTGATCAATGTTGTCCTGCCTAGATGTTCTATTTATGCAGACTTGAGCGTTTTGATTAAGGCAAGGAATGGTTGTAAATCTCCCACACAATCACTATCTAATGGGCATTGTTAAGTATGAAGCTGACAAAGATTCCTAATTTCATATTACTAAGAAACTTAGAGCCTACATGCTATCCTGATGTATTTTAGTTTCTCTCAAAAGCCACCAGAAGGTCTTTCTGAAGTAAGGTAAGGAGTTTGGGTCAGTAAATATTAAGTAAATTGTTGCGTTTTATTTCAATGACTCTGTGTTTTTGTGCTGTCACCCCCTTTTTTGAGACAGGGTTTCCTTCTCTAGTCCAGGCTGATCCTGAACTCACTACGCAGTCCAGGCTAGCTTTGGACTCATGGCAATCATTCTGCCTCAGCCTCCCAAGTGCTGGGATTACAAATAGAGATGTGTGCCACCCTGCCCGGCTTACATGGTGCTGGGGGATCAAACGCAGGTATTAAGCTCTTGCTAGGCAAGCACTTTAACCACTGAGCTATTCCTCTAGCCCCCCTGCCAGTCACCTTTAACAGCTGATGAAATATAAGTAAATCTGTCTTCTGATTTGAACGATGTTGCTTCTTTTTCTCCTGCTAACAAGCCCCTTTGGGTTTTAGGGGCATCACAGATATTAATTTACCACTTTATTAATTCAGGATTCCAGGTGGAAATTCCATTCACAAATCTGTGCTTATAAACAATAGCCCTTTGTTGGTAGGAGAGATTTAAAAGAATGGGTGAGAGTAACCACATTTACACTAGCAGCCAAGGTCCACAGAAATGGAGTCCTCTCAGGTACTACTTTGGACCCCAGCTAGTTCAGTGTTCTGAGCTTCCTTGTTGCCTGAAAAGTGATGGCAAGTTCATGAGATGAGACGACCTTAACAGACACAGACTCTTCCCAGTTACCCTCCAGAGAGAAGTAAAGGACAAAGCCCAAAGAAGTCAGAGAAGCCAGCTGACATGCACATATGTTACCAAAGGCAGAACCAACACCAAGTATGCACCCATAGGACCCTGAAGTCCCACGATCTCCACTCCTGTTTCCTATTGAAAATAATATGAAAGGGCCAACTAGTTCCACAGAGCTGCAGTGGCTTCAGGTGAATGGCAGCTGCACTGAATTTAGAACTGATTTCCTCTAAATATGGAGTTTCTCAAGGCCAACATAGCTCCTTTGAAAAGGATCCTATTTTACCTTCCACGGCCTTATTCAAACAAGTGTATGTTTCTCTTTCAAATTCATTTTTTCATACATCACTATCTTGCACTTTACTAAAATAAGTGGGATCTTATTCATCAGCTCAGTAGGAAATAATGATTCTCAGAAATTCAAAGTCTTGAAATTAAATCTGCATAGCTCACTTGCTGTTTGGACACAGATCATTATCCAAGTAAGATTCATTAGCTCCATCACAAGATGTGCACCCGTATACACAGGGTGTACCCAATTGAAAATCCTGTTTGACATTAATCTACTCCATGTGTGGGGCATTGGTCAGGGTGTGTGTTTCCGGTCAGGCGTAAGGCCACAAATAAGAGACTGTTGGTGGCATTCAAAATGAAGTGTTGTAGACCCTCTGGAGCTGCGTGTTTCAAAATCTGTTTCCTTCAATTACATCTGTCTCATTTTTTCCTTGGTTAATAAGATACAGAGCTTTCTGGCTGATTATATTTTAAGTCTATCTGGATCTTTTTGTGAAACTGGGAAGTAAATCGTCAGCTTATACACAAGGTGGCACCCTGTGATTCCAACCAGGTTTGAGAGAAGAGATGCTGCTAAGAGACTGAACCACAGCTACAAATTTTTATTTGCCATCTGGTATTCTCAATGTGGCAAGTAAAAAGGTGGAAATAGAAGTCTGGCATGTCATCTCTCAGTGCAGTCACCATACCTGTCTCAAAGATTCACAGCTGCCTCGGCAAAGGTCCCTGGAGCTCCAGTGACTCCAGTTCATTGTAATGACTGCAGACCTCACATTGACATTACATATTGAAAACAATGAAGCTTTATTGGCACTAAGGTCTTTCTGGGGAACATACGGGGGAGGGATGGAGGCGCAGTTCACATGCCAACCCAATTAACTTTCAATTGGTTTTGTGGAAATAGGGAGCCAATTAGAAAGAGCATTACAGTTACAAAATTCTTAAGTAGTTGAGTAGCAACTGTGCTTACTACTTTTAAGGTTCCTTTTTCAAAAAGTAATTTGTCTATTATTTGGAGGCTATATGCCCTGGTTAAGGTGTTGGGAAATGGAAACTGAAATATAATCTCCCTTTTTATTTGTTCTAATTTAGACATTTAGGTAGAGAGTTTTTTTTTTTTTTTTTACATTTTTTGATATGGCTTTAACAATAGTGCTAATGCTTAGGTTTTTTTATATATTTCATTTGCTGTGCTAAATGCATTTCATTAAGAATTGATCCAGAGTATATTTGAAATGGACTGATTTTAGGAGGACTGCACTCAGTGTGCTGTATGTGGAAACTGAAATCGGCTTTTGGGTTGCATAACCAGTTGAAACAGGTTTTGATAACATTTAGTAAGAGGAGCAATTTAAAAAAGATTTCACTTTCTTTAGCACTAACAATTATAACAATTATATGGGAATTCAACAAATAGATTGGGACCTGATTAAAATCAGTATTTAAATACTAATTTAGGTATATGTTGGTATTATATACAGAAACAATTTTTCAAATGTGAAACACAGGCATTCTTGTTTGGGCACTAAATTAGAAGCTGAGGAAATACAGAGTGTGTCTCAACTGAAAAGTGTTTTATTTACCCCAAACCGTTTTGTTTCCAGCTCTATAATCATTGCCTACAGGGCAAAAAGAAAAGGGAGACTTATAGAAATCTGTTGTACGATCAAAGTAAACAATAACCAGCAAAACTACTACAGTAAAAGCTGTTCCTATAGTTGCATTTCAGGTTTCAAAAAAGTTTCTTTGGGTTGCTTTAATTGGTTGCAAAGGTAGGAAGTCGGATAATAGGGTGAGCACAATCGAAGCAGCTGCTAGCAGCAGCAGCAGGGTCAGGTGGTATGCCCATGCGGTAAGTAAACTCCAAGCTGACACGGGGTGGCATCACTGAATTTCTTTATAGCATATCAGACAACAATTATAGATTAGATGCCCAGTAGATGTGAGGCCCGAACTTGGGGATATAGTGTTTCTGCCTTCCTTGGGTTACTGCATCTTTAATGCTCTCAGTTATGCACTCAATTAGCCATTAATTGGAAGGACTTGGTAATTAACTGCATATATAGTGTGTGTTTGTGTGTATAACTGGGGATTGAATCTGGAGCCTTGACACTGAGCTATGGCCCGCTCTTCCTTCCTTTCTTTTTTCTTTCTTTCTTTCTTTCTTTCTTTTTCTTTCTTTCTCTCTTTCCCTTCTTGAGACAAGGTTTCACTAAATTATTACAGTGCCCAGGTTGAGGTTGAATTTGTAATCCTCCTGTCTCAGTCTCCCATAGTGCTGGGATTACAGGACTGCACCACCAGACCCAACTATAATTAATTTTGGATCAACTTTGCAAGGTTGAATGGTCAATAAGCTTGAGCAGGCAGGGTACAGCCATTGCATAACCAGCTTTGGAGTCAAGATAGATCTAGGTTTGAATCCAGTTCTCTGAGTTATTAGTTACTTTGCAAAATTTTTTTCTTGAGGCTGTTTCTTTACTGCTAAAATTATAGTATCTTTTCTATAAATAAGAATTATATGGTTGCTGAGTATGGTGGCATATGCCTGTAATCCCAGCTCTCCTGGGGCAGGAGGACTGCTATGAGTCCAAGGCCAGTCTGGGCTATATAGTGAGTTCAGGACCAGCCTGAACTACAGACTGAGACCCTGCTTCCAAAAAAAAAAATTACATGGTTATGAGAATTAAGTGGAATTCAGTTAGTTGAACACACACACACATGCATATATAATGGCTTTTATGATAGATGCTCAGTATTTCTTTTCCTGACAAAGAGTAGTGATAAATATTGGGACTAGAAAAAAGCTATCATTTCTGAACCCGAGAAGAACTGGGCATCCAGATAAAAGCTCTAAGTGACTCATTTCTTCAACCACTGCTTCTCCCTCCGCCCCTCCCAGGCTTGAACCCAGCAATGACCCCCTCCAAAGAACTTCTTGTTCTTCCCTGCGGGAACTGGAACTGCTCCAGAAGGCAGCACTCAGAGTAGGACATGCCTATAAGGTTGAGGTAGACACTGCTTTCAAGAAGTGAGTCATAGTATTTCCATTCTTTCCAACAGGAGTAGATGCACAGCACTCAAGCCCACTAAACAACACTCCAAGTCTGGCTGGGGCAAGTGAGTGAGATTCTCAACAGATGAGATGCTACTAAGAAGTGCATATCCATCATTCTGACTTCAAAGGAGAGGTTGGAGAAAGGAAGAGAGAAGAAGAAAATAGGGGAGGGGAAGAAGTGCCTAAGGAGGTAGTACCGAGGGGCCGGAGGAATGGCTCAGAGGTTAAAGGGCTTAGGTAAGCGATAAGTACCTGAGTTCTATTCCCCAGCACCACATATGCCACATAAACTGGGTGTGGTGATGCTCTCCAGTAAACTCAGCATTAGGAGGCTCTGGCAAGGATTGCCTTGAATCGGTTAGCCTGAGCTATAGACCCTGTCTCAAAAAATAAAATAAAAAAGGAGGTAGTATTAAAGAAATACATAGTTTTGATGTCATATAGACTCGATCATAGGAATCAATGTTTTTTACTGTGGGGTTTTAGCAAACCGTCCTCCCTTTTCTGACCTAGGCCGTTGTTTATCAACTATTAGAGAATAGTAAAACTGTTACAGTCTTCAAAGGGATTTTGTGAGCAATTTATCTGTGATGCTTAATGATGTTGGCCTGGAATATAGCTCAGTGGCTGAGCGCTTGCTGTACATGTGTGAGGCCCTGGGTTCCATTTGGACTTCATCCCTAGCAACGCCACACACACAAAAAAAGGCCTAATTGTCAATAGTAGCTGGTACCTAATAGTATCCACTTCTTACTTCTCTTTAAAGATCTTACTAGGTGAGGCTACACCATGTCTCCTTTCCCCAAAACACGTAGATGTCATTTGACAATGTGTCATGTGTTCCTGCTTTATGTCACCTTCTGTATTTACAACTTGGGTGGGGGCTGTCATCTATCTCCGCAGCCGTCCTTCGCCTTTCCAGCCATCCAGGCATCCTATTAGCTACAGGGAGAACTTCATCTCCAGGTCTCTTCACATTTCAAAGTGCCCGCATCTTGCACACATCTTCCCTGGGGAAACTTAACCACACCTTCTAAGTTGAGCCTTTAAGAACACTGACACTTCTGAAATCAGAGAAGGGTCTATCTATCTTCCACTAAGCAGTACGGCAGAAGTTTGGGTGGCAGGTTGAATGAAGTTCACTTGTTGCATGTCTGTCTCCAGCCATGAACCCTCCCCGCTGCCAGGTCCCTCTCGGGAGAAGGCGAGGCTGGGCGAGCTCTCCGGGACGGACGGGGCAGAGAGGGAGAGGCGCGGGGCGGCCGGGATCCGCGCGGGCGGACGCCGGGGACCCACGCCCCGCAGGGCAGGCGCGCCTGAGATGCGAGTGACGCGCCTCCGGAGCACCCGCTCGGGCGGCGGCGCTGGGCCCCGCCGGACGCCTTCCTGTCCCGCTCCCCGGCTCCGGCGCTCCACCGCTCGGCGCGCCGTCCTCTGCCCGCGCCCGCCTTGGGGCTCCCGGCGAGCGGGCGGCGGGACCACGCGGGCAGAGGCGCACGCTCGGGCGCCGGCGAACTTGCGCACCTGGCACCTGTCACTCGGCGACGGCGCCAGCCGGCCAGCCGCGGGGCGCCGTCGCGGATCCGGGTCCCGCCAGCGGCCGGAGACCGAGCACGCTCCCACGGGCCGGCAGCGCCGCGGAGAGAGTGGGTGGGCAGGCGCGGGAGGGGAAGGGATAGGCAGGAGGGAGGGAGGGAGGGAGGGAAAGGGCGAGGCGCGTCCCCGCGGCGGGGGCGCGCTCTCGCGCGGGCTGCCGGGATCGCTCGCCGCCGCTGTGGTAATGTCCGCCATGTTGGCCATGGCGCAGGGAGCGGATCGGGCGGGCGAGCGGCGGATCTAGCGTGCGGAAGCGGCCGCGGGCGGCGGGGGGCTGTTTTCGGGCGGGGTGGGCGCCCATGCTGTGGCCGGGGGCCGTGAGGAGGAGGAGGAGGAGCGGGCCGGCCGCGCTGCGCTGAGGACGGAGGTGGAGGAGGCGGCGGAGTGCTCCCCCCTCCGCGCCCGCCCCGCCGCCGCCGCCCGGCTGTTCCTGTGAGGCGGGGAGACAATGAGTAAACTCTCGTTCCGCGCGCGGGCGCTGGACGCCGCCAAGCCGCTGCCCATCTACCGCGGCAAGGACATGCCTGATCTCAACGACTGCGTCTCCATCAACCGGGCCGTGCCCCAGATGCCCACCGGGATGGAGAAGGAGGAGGAATCGGTAGGGACTCGAGTGTTTATTACCCCCCTTCCCGCCTCCCCCTCCCCTTTGTCAGCCGGGCCTCGCCATTCACAGCGCGCCTTACGCTCGCTGGAGGGCGCCGCCTGCTCCCGCGCGCGCGTCCCTACGCCGGCGGAGTAGCGTAAGCCCTCGGCCGGCGCAGCGCCCGCCCGCGGCCGCCATGTTGTTGCGTCCCAGTGTTGTGATTAGCTCGCAGCGACGCTTACGCAGCCGTAAGGGGGCCTTGCCGTAAGCGGCGGCCGGGAATGGCGCAGGGGATGCGCTGGCCGCGCTTGGCGCACGGCCTCTGTTTACCTTTTCGCGTTTTCTGTCCCTAGTGCGGGGTTCATGGATGACAAGGGATCCGTTAGCTGGGAAGTATTTTATTCCGTGTTTAGGTTCGTTTGTACACTAGGTTCCCTTTGAGATGACTTAGGGAAAGTAAAGCGCTTTGCACACGGGTGCCTTCCTCCCCGCGAGGGGATCGCCTCCGCCCCCCGCCCGAGCTGGCGCGGCGGGACGGGGCTGGCAGCACTGCGGCGGAGGTCGGGAGCCCGGAGCGGGGCGCCGCCGGAGCCCGAGTCGGTTCCGGGCAGCTCTGCCCGCGACTTGGGGCCGGCCCTGCCGGCAGCGTGGGAAGGAGCTGTCTGCCCGCGCCGCTCTTCCCGGCGCTGCTGCCCTCGCAGCTGGCGTTCCAGCGTGCTGGTCCCTTCGAAGTTGAGGATCCAGTGTATCCAGATTGCCTTGTGCGGGGGGGGGGGGGGGGGGGGCAGTGCCTTTTGGCAGAAGCGCTGCTTCCCGTTCGTGGGTTAAATCTTGTGTAAGATTGGATATCGTCTACTTGGACAGTGTTCGTGACCCAGGGACGGTGTTATTTGCGTGTGAAGTTCATAGTAACTGCACCCTCTAGAATTTCTTCAATGAACGGATGGTCCCGCCCTATTGTCAACCTCTGTGTGTGTGGATTGGCTGTCTTGTTTCTTTAACTGTCAAAAGAAAGCTCGAGGTTTCCGTGATTGGTTTTCTCTTTTGACTATTAATATTGCAGGAAATGCATTTAAGCCTTTGATTGGCTGCACGAGTTACTCGGATTTTACTACTTAACTGCTGCGATATAATCACATTTCTCTTTGGTATTTGGTATTTGTTACACCCAAAAGGTGTAACATTTTCGGAAGAAGACGAATATGTCCGTGGCATCAGAATGAACATTTAGTTTTTCTTAAAAAATAAGACCCAGCCTCCGTATTTATTCCGAAGGTCTACTTCTGAGCCATATGAAAGAATTCTGTTTTTGTTTTATAAAACTTGTTTCTAACTTAACTCAGTTTTCAGTAGGATAGCTTAAAATAAAGTTAGTGGTGTAGAGAAGGACTAATTAATGGAATTTTTAAAAAGACACAATTTTCGATATTCTTGTTACTTTTGGATTTTGACCCCTCCCCCCCAAAGGTAATGTATGAGTCTTAATTGTATCAGTGTTACATGTAATTGGATCATGTTGTTGCAGAACTTTGGAAAACGGTTCTAGAATGATGAACAGTTAACCGTTGAAACATTTTTTACCTTTTTGCACTCAGCTTTGCACTTTGTAGTTTACAACATGTTTAATTATTTTATCTTAATTTAGGAAAACTTGCACATTTTTCTTTTGTATTAAAAATAAATGCCTAACTCCTGTCTTATTTTTGTACTATTAACTTTTTCACAGAACCTGTGATTTCCAAACTAGAACATGAATGCTAAATTTGGACTCTGTTCACTAGCCTGCTTCATTTGCACAGTTTTAAGAAAAATATCTAAATTCTGATATAAACTAGAGTTGAAACCCCAACCTCAGACTCTGCACTTTTCTTCCTTTTTAATGTTAAAAGTGGAGTCTCGAAATCGAAGCAAAACATACATAATTAAGCTTTAGTATTTAAAGACTATTTGTGTCCCAAAATATCCAGTTGGATGTAATGTATTTTTCTTTCCTTCCTTTCTTTTTATTTTAATTTTGAGGCAGTGTCTCATTCTATCTATAGCCCAGGCTGGTCCTGAACTCGGTATGTAACCTAGGCAATCCTCCTGCTTCAGCCTCTTGTGTGCTGGGAATATAGGTGTACACCGCCATGCCTGGCTTTATGTGGTGCTGGGGGATCGAAATCAGGGCCTCGCGCTTGCTAGGCAAGCCCTTTAACCACTGTGCTGTTCCTCCCATCCCTTCCTTCCTTTTTAAATAATCCATGTCAGGGAACTTGTGTTTTGATCAGTGACACCAGTTAAATTTCTTCAGTTTTTATTTACAAAAATTCTGTTAGCAGAATGGTGAATTTTAAAAAGTTCTGCCTTAACAAAACATTTCTAAGTAACAAGAAAATGTAAATAATACAAATATTTTATATTTCACTTGAATTGTGTTTTCAATTTCAGTAACTAAATGTTATGGTTACCATAAGAACTTTTTTTTACTTACATAGACTCGTTAAAAAAAAAAAAAAACTTACATTTTGAATTTGCCAGGCCTGGAAGGCTGAGGCAGGAGGATTCCAAGTTGGAGCCCAGTTGGGTCAATTTAGTGAGACACTGTCAAATATTTATAGGCTGGAAATGTCACTGTGAAGGTCCTAGGCCCGATCCCTGGTACCAAAACAAAAAACAAAACAGTCCCACATAAAAACTAAAACCTTTGACTCTTTCCCTTTTGTGTCGCATGATTGGTGTTTCTAAACTGTCCTTTCCTATTTGTTTGGCAAAATCCATGATTTCATTTTGCAGTCTGAAAGCATAGCCTCCTTTTTCTATCCCCCCCCCCCCCTCTAAATTAAGGTCTCTCTCTGGGTATCTATTGGACTTGAATTCTGATAGACTGCTTATAGTGTCATCAACTCAGTTTTAAGTTACCTTTATACAGTGGCTTGACGAGGTAACAGAGTTGTTCTTTGGCACTTGTAGCATGTTACTGATGATTGCTGACCAATCATATTGTTGTCTTAGCCTTTTCTTTTAACATAATTTACTTCTTGTCTTTCCCTTCCTTATTTTCCCTGTCTTTTGCTTAAGATCTGCCGGTTGACATTCTCCAGCAACTTGGTTTCTGTGGTGTTCCTCGTTGCTCTTGGTTTAAGTCTGATACTGTAAACTTCTGTTTTTAGAATGAAAATGAGAAAAATCAGACGATAGTGATTTTGCCACTGTAGAAGTGCTGCATAGTCATATTTATTGCTTTTAATATTATCTACCATTTACTACTTTTCGTGTCCCACATGCTGTGCTAAGGACGTTTACATATATTTCATTTAACCGTTTTTGATACCAGCTTTTTTGCAGTGTAATTTTACATACAGTAAGATGTGCATTTGTACCGTACGATTTGATGAATTTTGATATGGCCATGGAAATAAGATACGGAACTTTTCTAGCATTTGCAAAAAGTTTCCTTGCCCTCCTTTGTAGTTAGTCTCTATCCCTAGTTCCAAACAACCACTGGTGATTTTCTTTTGCTTTAGATTAGTTTTGCCTCTTGTAGAATTTCATGTACTGGCAGTGTACATACTTGTGTGTGTCTGACTTCTTTTGCTCAGTATGATGCATTTAAGATTCATCCAGTTTTGGAGCTGAGGCGACAGCTAGGCAGTTAAAGCTCTTGCCTAGCAAGTACGAGGGGCCCGGATTGATTCCCTAGCACCACATAGGTGCTCATGGTGTTATGTGCCTGTAATCCCAGCCCTCGAAAGGATGAAATGAGGATTACTGTGAGGTCAAGTCCAGCCAAGACTACATAGTGAGTTCAGGACCAGTCTAGACTACAGATTGTGACTATCCCCCAAAAAACTCATCTAGTATTGTTGTGGGTATTAGTCTATTGTTTTTTCCTGCTGAATAGTATTCCAGTGAATTGATACACAGTATTTATCCTTCTGTCTGTCAGGTGGTTGAGCTGTTTACAGTTTTTAGTTGTTTAATGCTAGTAACAGCTGTATGTGGTACTGCTGTTTTCTATTTTATAGATAAGATTGAAAGGTCTTACTGCTTGTAATGGGCAAAACTGGAATTCAAACTCTGGACTTTGGTGTTACAAGATCCCATTTTTTATGATCACTATATAATCAGGGTTTATAGATCCTAGGATTATCATCTGAACTATTATTAAAAGTGCAGTGTCGTTTTTGTAAATATTTCATCGTATAATTTTGAGAACTCTAGTAAAAGCTGTTATCAGTTTGGTCAGGCTAATATTAAGAAGTGTAGTTTATTAGTTTTTTCATTTCTTAACTTCGCTCTTCCTCCCTCCCCTTTGGGTTTTTTTTTTTTTTTTTTTTTTTTTTTTTTTTTTTTTTTTTTTTTTTTTTTTTTTTTTTTTTTTTTTTTTTTTTTTTTTTTTTTTTTTTTTTTTTTTTTTTTTTTTTTTTTTTTTTTTTTTTTTTTTTTTTTTTTTTTTTT